>JAJOOO010029038.1:0-22080 GCA_029582685.1 Solanum piurae
AATTTTGCCACACAATTCCCACAACCAACAAAATATGAAGGCATCAAATATCATACATAGAACAGTTCAAATTCTTGAAATAATGTATTCTTCAGAGATCAACTTGTCTTCCAGTTATTAGTAAGCACCGCATTAAAGATTGACTTTGTGAAAGCAACAATACTTTAGACCAAAAAAATCAAATCCGTACAAAATAAAGTAGATTTTGTAGGTATGACTTTTAACACAAGAACCAAAATGCACGTTCTAGCTAATTAAAATCCAAATTAAAGTCATTATTATTAGTTTCTATACTTTCAAGTTTTTTTTTCCCCTTTAGCTTTTCCTCTAATATAATTTACCTTTTCAACAATTTCTTTTAACTCTATGTCGTAGATTTTCATGCTAAAATCTCTAGGGATATAATTATCGGTGTATTATATATATTTAGCGGCAATAATGTAACTTTCAAGGTAAATGTCATTTTTTTAGCAACTCTAAATATAATAATATTTACTCAATTATTTCTAAATATTGTTACGTCAATATTAATCTATTGCCACTTATAATGGAACAACATATATTTGAAGGGTGTCAACTCACACCCATTCGTTGAAAAATTACACCATGTAGCTAGAAAAATATTCTTTTATATATATTACATATTGACACTCTTTAATTTTTACGTAATTTTACTTCTTTATATTTTGATACCTCTAATAAAAATTCTGACTCGACCACTCGTTGCCACCAAATGTAGTGTCAGTTACATTTGTTTGTGGCACACATTTCCTGGCCTATTTAAGGTGAAATTTAAAGGTCCATAGCTTCTTTTTCTGGAAAAAAAATGAGAAGCAAGGCTGAGAGAAAGAGTAAAGTAACTTTGATGAATGATGACAAGTCAAAAAATGTGGGCGATTTATAAATTATGTTACAGAATTGGCCCCCCATCTTAAACCTACTGGCTTGTTGACACAACTTAACTGAGCCTACATCAGAGAAGACAGAAGCATCGACAATAGTATAATTCCAATATGTATTTGTGATGTACATGTAACACTAACATAATCAGAGCCGACTTTGGCCCTATAGTATAGCCTTCTGCTTTGTAGAACCCAATGCACAAAATAGATCACCTAGGGTCATAGTATATATAGTCTGAAATTAAATATTTCAAGTTTTAACTTCTATATACGGATACTGAAAAACAATTTTTATAAGTATTAATCATAGGGAACCAATTATTATGTGACGCTTACGATGGAGGACATGTCATGAAATAGTAGGATGACAGACAAGATTCCCGATAAGGGGCTTTATGTCACACTTTAAATAAATCTTGTATTTGAATAAAGAGAAAAAACATGAAGATTTTTCTGTTAGGCAAAACATAAAAGTATACACTTTTAAGCTCGATGATAATGTAGATCAAAAGATAAATTTGTGAGATTTGTTGCGCCAAAACATAATACTATTATGAGACAACGGTTAATGAAAGCAGTAATAACAAACAAAAAAAAACACAATTTTAAGCAGGGGAATCCTAATGGAAAAAAAACACAATCAATCACCAATTACTCTTATTATTTCTCAATGAAAGGTATACAAATACATCAAGTAAGTCATAATTATGTATGATGCGAAAAACCTTAATTTTTTATCAGTTCCACAAACATAACATCAATGTATATAACTTAAATATGTTCCAAATATAGAGGCAAATTAATGAATATAACGACCTCATGACAAAGTGTACGTAGCACTAGTTATGAGGTCTAAATATATTATTGGTACGTATACCCCCCCCCCCCAACCCCCCAAACACGTATACTTTCACAATATTTGAAATCAATAGCCACGTTTTCTTACGTCTCTTTCATAAAATAGTATATATATATATATATGTATTATTTACATGTTATTGACAACGCATATATGTACGTACATTGATTTTTGGCTGCTTGATCCATTTTTTAATAAAACACATGCTATAATTCATTCTCTGGTATTGGTTGATTTCATGGCCGTGCATAACAACTTGTCTGCTGTACCTATAATGCAGCTGTCTAAATTAAAGACAAAAATTTTTTACCTTACAACAGGGGAGAATTTAAGGGTAAAAAATGGTCACCGGAATTCGTGGTCATCCGACAAAACTCGATATATTATTCGTATAATTCTTAAAATATATTAAATATTAAATAAAGGAACCCATGAACTGAAATTATGGGATGGTTCATTGGTTTATGGGTTGGTTTTTGATTGTGAGGTTGAGGGTTCGATTTCTAGAGAGGACTTCTTTTTAAAATCAATTAAAAAGCACCAGTGTTTGTTATTTGTTTGGAAAATTTTCATTTTCATTTTCTTTTTATAAAGTAAAAAGTGTACTTTTTAAACTTCGAGATGCGAAATTGCATATATATTTTTTATAAATGGTTTCTTTTAATAATTCTTTTTCAATCAATAATTCATATAACAAATGCATTTAATTTTTCTTGTGATATAGTACTCGAGATTTATTAAATTTCTAATAATTTTTTCCTTTAATATTATTTTTTCCTGAAAATCGTATTTAATAGTTTTCTTATGAAAAACTTATAATCTATTATTGCTAAAATAAATGAGGCCCTCAAAATTGTGAGCCTAAAATGGTTGTCTTTTTCTTAAAGGGCAGAGCCGCTCTTGACGATGGTGCACCCATCTTTTTGAAATCTTGAATTCGCCTCTGCCTTGCAAGTGGTCAATATAACGTAATTTTGATATTTTCTAAAAGTGTAAGTTATATACATCGTTAGGTAAGTCCTTTATGGTTTCAATTGAACCCGTAGCTATAATGTTACACACAATTTTATATTTTTGTAGGTAATTTGTCTTATACTCTTATTGAACTGTAAATTTTGTGGGCCTAACTGCAGAGTTGGAGGACATAATAAGAAACTCTAGATGGTTTTCCAGGTAAAATTGTGTGTTCCTTGAAACGTTTACTATTACTTTCATTAATTGTTACTTATTCAAACAACAAATATGTAGTCATGACGCGTATAAATATTTCATTTAGACGTGTGTATTATAACTTCTTTATTTGGTACATGAGAAACTTTTAACTTTATAATGCAACGGAGTAAATTACATGCACCCTCACCATGGAGAAATCTCCAGGGCAAGTTACAAGAAGCTCTTGGAAATTCCACTTGAACTTGTACAACTAGAATCAATGTCGGTATATAATTAACGGTAATAGCTTAATTCCCACTAAATACGTATTTTTAGCGACCGGCAATCAAAATGTCTCTAAACTTACATTAGATCTAATGTCAATTAACTTATGTCAGTATATGTTTTAGCGCTCTTTGTTAATATATATATTTATTGCCACTAAAAATTATTTTTGTTACAGTGAATCAGTTTAAAATAAAGAGCCAACGAGAAAACTAACTGTTGTACTCCACCATGTAATTCTAATTTCTAACTACCCTAAATCTAGATTAATACTAGTCAAAACAATAATCTTTAAAGGTTGACATTAATGAAGACTACTCTTTGATATGATTTGCCAGGTGTATAGTGTCCTTGCCACAAAAACCAATGACACTTTTTTCAAAACATAGAATAATAATTAAAAATTTAACTACTTTTGTGTCAAACAGAAAACTGAGGATCTATCCTACCCCATTTGATAACTTTCCTAGCTACGGACATATTTTAATTCGAAATTTAAAATTTAATGAGTTCAATATATCGTTATTAATTACCACTAATCCTAACATGTTTCAAAATCTAATACTCATGTGTATATTGATACTCTGTCGAAAGTATTAAATTCACTTGAATTCTGATATGAAACTCTATAGAGAGACATACTTTGAAAATTGTGTTTATGAATATTTGATTTTTTTATTTTTTTGATTTGTGATGTTGAATATTGTAAAAAACATAATGAAGGAAGGGAACGTGAAATGTTTATGGGTAGTGGGCTCTGTAGAAAACTTTAATTTATATTTATAATGATGAAGAGTCAATAAAATAGTATTATGAGTCACGTGGTTTGGGTCAGTTTTATTTGTGAAGAGCGTCTGCTCCAAGTGGGTAAAAAGCCCTGTACTAAATGGGCCCATTTTACTCAACTATTTACCCACCGACAACACGTTGATGGGCCCGGTTTCTAGGTTGCGCGTTAAATCTGGGTCGGGTCCGGTCATTTATTTTTTTCTTTAAACCGACCCCTACTTTTCCCACAAAATGGATCTTGCCAACTTGTCATATGATCAAAATAGAGATTTGTGCAAAAATAGTACCCCTCCACTCTAATCACATAGTAAAAAAAAAGAAAGAGGGGTGGGTAGATCAAATATTAAAATTCTGAAAATTCTCAATAGCTCAGTTGGTTGATTATTTCAACTTTGATTTGCAATTCCCTAGCTTGTAATAGATCAGTGGTGGACGACGAATTGATTCCCTAGATTGTAATTCATACAGAAGTATCGACATTAAATGATATGTACTTGTGCATGATCATACACAACGTAAGAATCACACTTTGAAAAGATGGATAATTAGTTAGAAAATATCGGGTGCAGATTTTATAATATAATCACATATATGTTGGAGGATCAACCAAGATAATTATCATTGCAATAATGTCATTTATTGATCAACATAAAAGACATTCTAAATTTCATTTATGATAAACTAGAAAGAGCGAGTATATTTAGCTTATTAATTTCCATTTTTAATAAAAATAAGTGAAATGATGCTACAAAGCTCAACCTAAATGGGATATGAGAGCTTGATGACCAACAAGTAAAAGTTATAATTAACTTTTAAATAATCATGTAAAACTTGAGCACCCTATTAGTCTAACTAGTAAAGTCTAAACAACCTTAAAATCACAAACTCAAATTATAGTAAGATAAACAAGGTACTTAATACCCTCAAATCATTAAAATTATATAAATGGAATGTTGTTTCATGAAAAATAAATTGGGAAATTTTGTTCACATACTCAACAAACATGAAGTCTAATATCCTCAAATCGTTAAAATTACACAACATATTTGTATATCGGAGTCTACAATTTGATTTAAAAGAGAAAAAAAGTGAACATTTTGAAAAAGTCGTGAAAAAGAACACTTCGTGATTTTTTAGTCTAGCTCTAGCAACTTTTGATTGAGATCTTATTAATTTACAATAGTATATGCATGTAACAATAATAAATATGTCTCAATGTACTATAAAGATGAACTCATGATTGTATCATAAATACATCACCCTTTTGGGGGTTGACCTATAAATTTAAAAACGAAAAGAAATACTTATTTTAGAGGGGAAAATCCTTTTGGCCAGAATAATTTTTATCTATGTTATTTTACCTTTTAAAAATATTTTTATCCTTTTAACTTTAATAACTTTTAACTAAAACATGTAAAAAAGATCAGTTTATTTTAAAATAAAAAAAATATTATACACTTTTTAAATTTTCTGGTCATATTCTGGCCAAATTTTCTGACCATTTAGCATTATCCATTTTAGAGTCTACATAGCCAATTGCCGAAAGCACACAAATATTGCACGCCTAAATTCTTTAATTAAAAGATTTACCTTAGAAAAGAAGGAAAAGGTAGACAAAGAAACATGAGAATGTTTTTCTGTTCTTTTTGTCTTATAGACATATTGGCCCTTCAAATATGGAATGCTATGTTATAATATAGTATGATTCTAGTGAGAACTCAAACAAAAATCTAAAAAAGAAAGTTAAATATACCGATAATTTAATAGATTTTACGGTAAATTTCATTTAGATATTTGAATTTTATGTGATGTTTGAATTAAGCACTTGAATGTGTGATGAAGTGTTTCAGTTAGACTCTTCTGGTTCAATTTTGATTTCCTATATAATATATCATTCGTCTTTTTGCTTTTTTGGTGACTTGAACTCACAATCTTTGGACGAGAGGTGTTTACCATCCGAGCAACTTCTTATTGAAAAAATAAATAAATATATATTTGAATACATGTATAACGTGGAAATGCCACCATCGATCAATCCATTCCCCACTATTATTTTATTAAAGAGTCGACAGCCAAAAAGATATGTATTAGTAAAAGTAGTAGAGATTTGAAAGGGGCCATTCCAAATCCCATGCAATTTCTAAATTCACTACTTTATTAAAAAAGATTGCTGATTTTGCAAGTTTTCTCTGGATGGGCCATTTCTTGATAAAACAATTTTTCTTTTAAGTTTAGGTAGCATGCTTATCTGATTAATCAGGATTATCCAGGAGGACCATTTCATTTGTAGCTAGGTCCCACTCTCCATGGAGGGAAAATTACAGTCAAATATCATTTGACCATCTAGTTTACAAAATAATGTATATAGTATATAGATAATACATATTTTATACTAATATACATATACCTATATATAACATATACAATCAAAGTATATACTTCAATAATGTTGGTAAACTAAATGGCGAAAGGATATATTTACGTAAGTTTCCCAATAATCTTTATCTTGAGTAAATCGTACGTGTTCACAAATATATGATGAAGAAGATTTATCGTGGACTTTAGTATGGGACATTTGGGCTTTCATGTGAACCGATCAAAAGACACTTACAATGAGTTACATAGCATGAAATAGAAGCCCAATAATTTATATTTTTATATTTTTGAGTTAGTTTATAATTAAGCTAATTATTTTATTTTGTTAATATTAAGAAGTTCGTTAGTTTAATTCCGATTCGTCTTATTTAAGTTTTAGCCATTAAATTTAAATTGGCTAACTTCTTAACTCCGATGGGTTATAATTGCAATCTTTTGGTCCCTTAACCTTTTTGGGGCAATTTTCATATACAATTCCAAAAGACCCAATTCTTCAGCCCAGCCAACATTAACCCATCAGTCAATACAAACGAAAACGACCCGTATTCGTCTTCTTCTTCTTCGCAAACCCAGCAGCCCCTCGTTGTACGAAGAACCTTGTCGAATCGGGACAGGTTGTTGCTTCTGTCTTTTGCTTTGAAATCAAACGGCTCTCATTAGAAATCTGTTGCATTTGGTACCAATTCCTTGCTGGGCGACCATTCGAATTCAAATCTCCTAAATTTCTCATCCCTTTTCAAGCCCGCTGGTGGGAGACACAACAAAAAGATACGAAAATAGGTGAAGCTGAAAATTTAATCTAAATATAGTATTGTAGCCACGAAGGTTCGGAAGGAGAATTTCCCTTAGGCTTGCTTTCATTTCAAAAAGGTGACAACTTCACCCTTATCTCCTTTCTTTCTTTTCGAATGATATGCGTCTTGTACTGATTCGATCCTCTCTTAGCATGAACTAGTTGTTGCTTTCTTTGTATGTTTAACTCTTCTGTTTTAGTCGTTGGCTTGATTCTTAACTGCATGAGATGTTTAAATGTTAGGATTTTGATTGACTATTGATTATGAATCGGTGATGTAGCTGATTAATTCATTCAAATTCCGCTCTTTGTTTGAAACTTTGTGATTTCTCTCTGTTAAGTCCCCTATATATTTCAAAATGCTACCACTGTTTAGTCTCACTATGTTGTTTCTAGATTGTAGCTCCAGTTTTGAGTCTTGATTTGCTATCTCTTCTTATTCGATTCTTGCTTAAGGTTAAGGTTGTGCACTAGTGTTTGGGCTTATTTAATGTTAGTTTCAGCATATTAACATGATTTTAATTCATTTTCTCTCAAGCTTAAAGTCGTATTGGAGTCATGGACAAAAGTTCATCGTTTATGAGTCATTTGCTAGTTTGAGATGATGTATTCTGGTGTGTTCTTTCCCTTGACTTGAGTTGGATGTCTAGTTGTTTTAGCTTAAGGCAGTTCTATCAAATATGCTAGCTTCACCTCTTGGTCCATGGAAGATTGCGACTCACTCGCCGTCTCATTTTGGGTGTCCATAAACTTGCAGAGGCCAAAGTTAGAAGTGTTGCAGCCTTTGGTGGTGGTTTTGCCTTGTTGTTGCATCTCTAGAACCTGCTTTGTTTCAAGTTGTCTACTAGTGTTAAAATTTACTTTAGCATCTTCTGATCTATTCTTGTGGACACAGTTGCAGACAAAAAGCTTCTTGTTGAACAAAGAATTAGGTTTATCTATTCGGTAAACCGAACAAGATCAGTCCAAGCCAGTTACCAAATGACTGTCCATCCTTTCCACTCCTAGTTTTTCTTCCATTTTATTGCTAACTATACTATCTTTATCAAATTTTATAAGCAGTTCAAATTCAATTACTAATACTTGATGTCATTTTTTTGGAATTTGTGTTAAGATTTAAATGTTTGCTCCGCCTCTAATTAGTAAGCACAAAAAATTTGTAACATATCTAAGGTCACGAGTTTCTTATCTTATATAACTATGTAAATATTATAACACGTTTAAAATGACTTATTTCAAATTTTTATTTATTTGACAATTATATCAATCCAAATTATAAATCGAGACAGAAGATTTTTTTTCTTGGTACTCCTTTTTTAATTTACTCGTCTTTTTTTAATTTGACATAAAATTCTAAAAAAAAAAAATAATAATTTAAATTTTGTGATTTTAGGATAAACGTATTAAATATATATCAAAATATATAACTTTATCATTTAAACATGTCAGGTTGAATATTAGTATTAAAGAGTTATCAAAGAGTAGAAATTTATAGAGCTCATTATCATTTTTTTTAAATGAAAAAACACATGAAACACTTGTCATCTTTAAAATGTTTGAAAATATGTATTTTTCTGTTGAGCTTTAGTAAATAGTTGGACTTTATAAATTCTCAATTATGAGTAGAAAAGGATGTCTTAGAAGATTGGACTTTTAATTTTGTGAACGGAGAAGGTTCATCTTTTGATTAGGAAATAGTGTAATTATTTGATCGACTGCTTATTGTTGTCACCCCACTTCTTGATTAGTTTTAGATTGTGAAGCAGCTGACCTGACTCCATGACAACTACCCAGACTACAATGAGTCAGCCTAATAAAGCTAATGAACGAGCAGCCTCCATTACTGCCAGCGTTCAAAACCCAGCTTCCTCATTCAAAAGATTGGGCAGGAAATCACCATTTATGAGATATGGACTTCCTATGATCTCACTAACAGTGCTTGGATCTATTGGTCTTAGCCAACTTCTGCAAGGCAGGTTAGTTATACTTAATGTCAAATTACCCAACTGATGTTCGTTTAACACTTAGAAATTGACGAATCTATTCCAAATTTTGCATTTCCCACCTTTTTATTGGCACAGCTCCCAAAATTCTAGCGCTAATAATTGTTAACCTTTCCCTAGTTTTATCAATTTTATGTAATTGTCCTTGTTTACACTTGGTCCTTATATAACTATCTGGTATTGTGAGCTCGGAACTCGATCTTAGTTTGGTTCTGATTTACTTGTCATTGTGTATATTAGTTAAGTTATTCTTCGATGTTCCTTTTGATGCATTTTTCTGGCTTTTCAAAGCTTTCATAGTTTGCTGCTTCCTCAGTTGCAACTAATACGTAGTATTTTCTTTTATTTTGAATAGTTAATAGTAAGTTTTGGACATCTGAGTCCATATGTTGAGGAAGTCAGCGAGGGAAGACATTTACATGTTAATTGATAATGGGTTTTGGATACCTCAGGCTCCTATGTAGCAGTCAAGTTCTTGTAAGAGTTGTCAAGATACTGTTTTTTGTTTTTCTCTACTGTAAATATGGCACAACCTTTGTTCTGTTGATATTTATAACATTGTTACTTTTTGGCAAAAAAAATAATGATAAATGCCAAAATGAAGTGTATTAAAGGCAATTCAAGGCTAAAGATATTAATAGCTTAAGAAAAGTAAGAATAAGTCAGGAGGAGATTTTCATTTACCTTGTTGTTACCTAATTGTCATTTATCTCTTCTTGTTTTAGACCATTGTGCTTTTGACTTCTCATACCCTGATGTTATATTGACTCATATCTTTTCGGATCATCATAGGTAAAGTGATACTTATATGTGTATTGGTAATGCTACTAACTATTGGCATCCTGCTAGAGTTGAATTTCGGTTGCTGAAGTGAAAGCCATAAATTTTATGGGCTATTTCAGTCGGCCTGAGTCTACTGTCAATACGAGGGCTAGGCATTAAAATATGCCATCTCTTACCCCCTCTGGGTGTTTTTATGTGGTTCATGCCCACTCTTAAGCAGTGTAGCTTCTAGATAGACAAAATTTTGACATTTTGGTGATCTCCCTGTTTTTTGGGGACAGTTTTCTCCTGCCATAGATTGTGTGCGGTTTTCAGACATTGTCCTTTTTCCCCTTGGCTTAAGACTAAGTGGCGCAAAATTTTGTAGTTCAGCAAGGATATAGCTAAAGTAAAGGATGATCAAGAGTGGGAAATCATCGAAACAAGAAAAGCTCTTTCCCGGTTTGGACCTGTCAATGCATATAACCCCAAAAAAATGAACTTGGAGGAAGAACTAAAGGTACAAATAGTCATCATTTTTGTGTATGCGTGTGTTGAATTCCTTTCTAAAGCTTACTTTGATGCCTATTTAATTCCTTTGCAGGCTTTGCAAGAGAAGGTTGATATTAATGATTATGAATATAAGAAAATCCCTAAGCCCAAGGAAAGCGAATAAAATAATGTTAGTGGGACTCTCTTGTGCATTAATTTTGCAGCTCGTTGGCTTCTCTTTTGGAGAGTCATTTCACTGATTTCTCTGCCAGGCAGCTCTTCCATCCCTGCTACCGTTGGAAGTAGTTTTGTGAATGCTTTTAGCTGAGTATGTAACTCTTAGTCAAGTTTTAAGTTTATGCATTCCATGTTTGAATAATGTGGGCTATTCTTCCTTAGATCTTACTCATTAACTTCTATGTAAGAAACTGTTACCAGTTCCTTCTGGCTTGCTCTCGTGACTTGTTTCTCTTGAAGTTTGCCCACTATACTACTAACTCCCCCTTCTAGTTTAGATTAGCAAATAATACTTGTCAAAAAAGGCTTCATTTTCTATTTTAATTTTCTTATTTCTTAGTCATGTTCGATTCATTTCTCATTATGAACTTATACTGCAGTTTAGGTAGAACCATGTATTCAACTTCCAATTTTATTACGGCCATCGACGAAGCTTCTAAAATTAGTTTGCATTTTACATGCGTTATGTATATAAACAACTCGAACCATGGCCTTTGGCGTGCATGAATTGTGCTATGGTTTCTTTTACACACTAGTTTGATTCTTTGGCAAAAAAAAATACATACACATTATTCCGGTTCTGGACCTGTAAATATAGCACCTTTTTTAACCATGTCTGTTTTCTTCACATTGACAATGAGCATTCGCTTGTCCGTGCATGTTTTATAATCTTCTAAATGCTAATTAATACACAACACTCTGCGTATTACCTTTAAATGAAGAATGACACGGTTATTGGCAAGAAGTAGTCGAGATTTGTTGAACTTCACGCTGAAACATACATATAGACTATAGTATAAAATTGTTCATATGTTCCAACGAAATGCAGCTGTCACTCTTTACGACATCATAGATAGCAAAAACACACTTGGTTGATACGTCCCCTCCTTTAACACTTTTGTCTACCATAGGAAACTTGGTTTTCCCACCTCAGAAAATTTTGACTACAATACGAACCATGCGCAATTGGGGCAAAAATCAAACATTTTGTTAAAACTTTTTCAGAGAGAGAAACAAATTTCAACTCCAAAAAGACAGTAACATAATACCCTTTCTCCCCAATTCTCACCATAATTCTACATTTCAGCCCCTGGCTGACAACACATCCAAATTTAGACCGGAAGATGATCCCTCGGGCTGAGAGAGTTTTCTGATATTTCTGTTGTAGTCAACATCTTGTCCTAATGGTAGGTCCAAAAGGTATTTTTCCTTGCTACCAACTTGCTGCAGATGCATCAGTGCAAGCATGCTGATTGCAACCAAGGCTGCATTCCCCAAAATTCCACCAACTTCATCCACTCTAAGAGACTTCCTAAAGAAATCAAAACTAGAAAAGAATATATTGAATAGAGCATTTGATCTCTTCCTTATCTGCGTCGTTAAATTTTCACCTGTGGCGCTTGTAGCAGGACCATACATATTTTCAGGAGAAACAAACTGACTGGCATTACGAACATCTCCCACCAAAGATTGAGCTTCTTCAATGAATTTATATTTCTTTCCCGGATGTTCAGCCAATCGCATTGCAAGTACAATTCGGCTTTGCTCTAAGCGAGCAAGAGCAGCATCCCTTTCTGCACGTTGCTGATTCTGTACGGTCTGGTACAAGTGCACCCAAAAAGAAGAAGAAAAAGTAAGTAGGAAGTTAATATCTATTATACATAATATAATATTAAAGTCAATCAAACTGCGCAGTCATACTTCTTAAATAAAAAACAGAGCCAACTAAGATATCACTATGTGAATGCTTCTAGTACATATTCAGCAATAAAGAAGAGGATCTCAGAAAGAGTTTAGGATCTATCCATTTACATCTTCATAAATCGAACTCGAAGTTCTTCTACTTTAAACATACTCTAATCAATGTAAACAGCTCAAACCAACTACTTGTCTTCACCAACCACATCTCTGTACCAATTTGTAACTGATTCTGTTACGCATTAACAGCACCTGCCCAAACACCCCACAACTCCAGAAAGAAGAAAGAAAATGCTCTCACACATCATGAACCACTTCAAGTAATGCAATTGAAGAACAAGATATAGATTGCATTTACTACAATTACTCCAATGCCTTCAAAGTTGACTAGCAAGAAAAGTTGGTCTTATGCAAAGGGTACCACAACTCCCCAGATGAACAAGATAGAGATTGCATTTACTACAATTACTCCAAGTTTCCAATGCCTTCAAAGCTGACTAGAAAGAAAAGTTGATCTTATGCATACAGTACCACAACTCCCTAGATGAACCAATGAAATACACTAACCAGCGCAGTTGTCAATGGTAAAACTCCCTAAGTTTACCTGTGTTGAACAGAAATGGCTGAGAGATTCAACCCGAAAATTGGCATAGTCTCTAGGTTCAGATGTATATTTAGCACATTGACAGTGGATAAGAGGGATTATTTTCTCATGGTGAAATTTATGAACATTTTGGAGCAGCCAGTTAAAATAAATCTACAAGTTTATAAATGGTAGAGTTGTCATGAATCATTACTCCTTACCAAAAAAATTCGAGATAGCGAAAAACTTGCGCTGAAAGTGAACATATTTCTTAAAGTGACAACTAATACAAGGGTAATATTCTTGATTTTGTTGAAATCCTAGAATTACTCATTGATGATGTATTTAATGTTTTGTTTGGATAAGTTGATTACAGATTTAGTATTAGAATTGGTTGGCTCTTTTCACCGTTATACCTTTTTTTTTATGACTCTGGTGTCCATTATTATACTTTGATCTTTTTCAGTCTTTTTTTGTGGATAATGGTGATGTCCGAACCAGCTTGTGCACACCTCGACTATTCCACAGGTACCCACCAGCACAAGTACTAAGTAACTGTGCTGGAATTTGAACCCTTCTTTCAAAGGTTTGCACCCACTTCATTTGACGTTGGCCACATCCTTAGGTGTTGCACTATGCTCTTTTGTTTCCTCGAAGCCTCCTCAATTGCTTTTGTGTTTTTTACCCTTACTTGGGTCGTTAGTCATGTTTGGATTATGCTTGAATAATGAATAAACTTCTAACACTTCGGCATATGTATGTAATTACGGCCAACCGCCAACCGAAATATCAATAAATCCATTTTTTTCCTAGTACTTTTCATTTGGATACTTTGGGGTAAAACTTGGTTTGGAACTTCAATTGCTTCAACCTTTTGTTGAGGTCACAGACTCTCAGTAATGCAAGGGAAGGGTGTGACCTAACAGTCAAATGAAGTGGGAAGAAAACCATGAGGAGGTTCAAATCAGAGACAAGCATCACTGGATGATTTCTGCCTAATCTTTGGCAAGAAAATTTATCCAATATTGATGGGAGTCGGTAGGTATCCGGTGGAATAGTTGAGTTGTGTACAAGCTCGCCCGGACAATCTTCATCCCAAAAAAGAACCAATAACTCTAAGTACCAAAAAGTTATACTACAGAATATATGCAAAACATATCCTAAAGGGGTACTTCTTGCAAGTTGTGGAGGCTAAGACACTAGAGCTCTCACATTCTCTTTCTTAGTTCTATCAAATATGCTAGCTTCACCTCTTGGTCCATGGAAGATTGCGACTCCAAAGGTCACTCGCCGTCTCATGTTGGGTGTCCATAAACTTGCAGAGGCCAAAGTTAGAAGTGTTGCAGCCTTTGGTGGTGGTTTTGCCTTATTGTTGCATCTCTAGAACCTGCTTTGTTTCAAGCTGTCTACTAATGTTAAAATTTACTTTCGCATCTACTGATCTATTCCTGTGGACACAGTTGCAGGCAAAAAGCTTCTTGTTGAACAAAGAACTAGGTTTGTCTATTCGGTAAACCGAACAAGATCAGTCCTAGCCAGTTACCAAATGATTGTCCATCCTTTCCACTCCTAGTTGTTCTTCCATTTTATTGCTAACTATACTATCTTTATCAAAAAAATTATAAGCAGTTCACACAGCCATTAATGTTGGATACAACTTTTTAATGCACATGTACGCCTTAATATTTTTTTCACTGGACATCAAAAGAATAATTGATACCGACCTCAAAGAACACAATTGATACCAACCTCAATGAACGTACGCCATCAGAGATGCATACAGTAAATCCAGAAAAGTCATGAACATCATATAGTTCATTTGAATCGAACAACATAGTTCTTGTCATTATTCTTTTCAGAGAAAAGCCATGAACATACAAGCTTGCGCAGAGGAAAAGGAACAAGAGCGATTCGTAATTAAGTAAGAAAAGAGGTGAAATAAAATTTAATGTCAAACTCAGATTGTCATTAAAACAGATCACGCAGATCAATTGGGTTTCGAACACGAGAGACATTGTGTTTTTAATTCCTCGGTAACTTAACAACTTATCTCATATTACCTTCCTAATTAGATAAAAGTTCAAAAATTAGTTGGACTGTTGGGTAGTCAAGAATCTAATAGTAAGAGTAAATTGTGTTTATGGGTTACTGTTTCCAATGCTTGAACTTTGATAATGGTGAGACTTTCAATTTTTGAGGAAGATGGAAAACAGGGCAGTGGTATGTGGATGCGTTAATGAGTCCAAATTCTGATATTATAGCTGCCTATTCTTTGAATTTTGGGGTTCTGATAGTAAACAGAAATGGTGATAGCAGTAGTTGTGGTCTTGGTGTGATTACTGTGATAAGAAGGAATAAAGAGAAAGAAAACAAACCTAAAAAAAAATAATCTTAAATGTTAAGTGGAATTAAATATATAATCTCCAATTGGAAACCGACACATGGACTATTTAATTCAATTTTAGCAATCATAGCTTCATTCGTTCAATCCTTACACGCTTCAAGAGGTGTATTCAACTTCTTGGACAGGTCAGCATTTAAGGGTTACAAAATTCCAAAAATAAAAGGTTCAAGGGGGTAATAGAACCCAATATGGAATAAGTGTATAGTTTAGTAAAATGACAATATGTTGGGAGAGTCTTTTACCATTTTCTCAACAAAAATACTACCTAGTCTTCACCACAACTTGTATCAAACTTTTCTCTATGAGCACCAAATAAAAACCAAGCTGTCAAAGTACTGTTTCTATGAAAATTTTGGCAAGGGATAGTGTAGCATACAATCATAACCATGCTAAAATTGCATGTTACAGTATCAAATAACCACAAGGTTTTTGCAGTAATTGCTCTACAGTGGACAAGATGGAATTTCAGGACTAATTTGATAACAGCAATATCAGTATGATAACTACATTGCTTACAACTCGAAGCATGAAAACAAAACAAATACACAGGTTTAGTGTTTTCTTTCTTTTCACATCCATTCCTCCTCCTCCTCTTGCAATTACTCATTTTTGCTTGAGGCCTGACCCTATATAAGATGTACTAACATATAAGCAATAATATGCTGGAAACATGCTAAGCAGCTACTCGGATAGTCGGATTATATCATGACATTTCATTTTGATCGATCTTCACAAGCCACATTAATTGCAGCATAGCATCACAAAACATCAAATCTAATGCATGACACAACAGTAGACAATTTCAAACAAGGCCGGCTAATTCCATTCAGTCAGATAATGAAAAACGAATAGATTATAGCAATAGACGAATAAAACCAAAAAAAAGGATAGAAATGAGAAGTTACATGGAAGAACTCGAGCTGGTCCTCAAGGTGTTCAAGTGCGGTCCGGATAGCATTGAGACTCTTAGCCTCATGAACAGCGGATTCATCATCATCAACACGAAACTCCTTAACGAAAACGTAACCATGCTTTACCTGATCTCCATTGTTATCGCTTCTCTTGTTAAAACGGTGACCGTAAAAGTCATCGGACTTAGAGCGAGACTTGACGGAATTGAGGAATTGAGCCCGAGAAACAGAGTGAATAGCATCGCTAAGCTTATCATGTAAATCCCAAATTTTCTCAAGAACAGCTTCGATTTCATACACCTCCATTTCCCATTTCATGGAGGAAACCACAGTCTGGAAGGAAAGTATATTGAAATTCGGTAAAAGCAAAAAGGGAAAGGGTAAGAGAAAGAGAAAGAAAGTGTTCTAGCTAGGGTTTGTAGATTTTATTTATTTATTTGTTTATTTTGATTAATTTTGTGTATTTGTATTTCCCTCTTCTTTTCTATTTGGATTTATTTAGCGCTTCTTCGGCACTAACCAACGCATATTTTGGTGGGTGATGACCTGGCAGTCCTCTACCGTTACAACGTGGAAACGTGAGGCTCACTAGTCAGGTGTATTTTCATCATCATTCTCAGTTCTGGGATGGTGGTCCCCCAGAACAGTTTAATTTTAAAAAAATTTCTATTTACGCCACAATTTAAGACGTGAATTTGAATGCGTCCCCATATTTAAAAAAAAAAAATCATTTCCACAATTTAAGACGCAATGTGGGTACACTCAATGTGAAGGCCTCTCCTTCGAAAGGAGACCGGGAAAAGAAAGAGCTATGCTATTGACCGGACCCTTTTTTCTCATTTTGTTTGAAGCGTCGCAGCAAAGAGAGCGAGTGAGGGAGTAGGTAGGGGGGAGACCCTAACCGAGAGAGGATCCACGGCAGCTACAGGAAACCAGAGCCAGCGCCTGGGAGTTTCACCTTCACCTGGAATCAAGCTTTGACGGAGCGGCGCACGCAACCTCGGTCATCTCGTCATTGGTTATGGGATTAAGTCCAAATTTTGTATGGACTAAGTTCTAAATTCAAGACATATTGACCCAAGTCAACATTTTGGGTTAATAAAGCCGGATACCAGGTGACCCCTCTTTGCGGCTACATCTTTCAAAAGATTACCCCCTGCACCCCCTTCGGAGATTTTGTTACCACTCTCTCGGAAAACAGGATAAAAGCAAAGAAAGATGGGAATGATTCCCTAGCATTTGTCTACAAGATTCTTATGAATTCACTCTACGGCAGATTTGGTATCAACCCCGGAACCACGGTGACAGAGGTCTGCGATTCGTAAACCAACCGGAGCAAGAACTGAACAGAGGCTTCAGTCTATGAGGCTTCCTTTTCTTAGAACTGAATGCGGAAAGTATGGAAAAACATCTCGTAATGTATTTAACCAGAAAATAGATTATGCTCCTGCGGAAGTATCTACTCGTTACGGAATCTCAGGTGTCAAGGTCCATTACCAGCCGGCTCCGGACCGAAAAGACCTAACGGACTAATCCCTTATCTAGGATCGTAGATGCTAACGGGGCGGGAATCGAAGTGGGGGACCCCTCTACCGCCTGTGTCTATCTCCTGTCAAGTATGCTCCCCAGACATAGACTACGTACAGGGTACAGTTCTAAAAATCCTATTTAAATCCCTTCGCTAAAGGTTTCACTCTATAATCTGATGAGTCACCACGGAAAGCAAATTCGAGAAAGGTGAAAATAGGACTTCTATTCCGATTGTTCAGCTATTCCGCGTTGAAAGAGGCGGTACCGTAGAGGGACTAATTGCTTGCCCGGGTTGAAGGGAGTCGAACCAATCTATCGCCGAGGAAGGAACAAAACAGAGAAAGACACCGTCCAACCGCTTTTTTATGTGCGCCGCTGGCAAATTCAACCATTTCCCCAGCTTGAATCTCGTTCAATCCATAAACACGTGCAATCCCATCCCCAATGAGAAACTAAAAAAAAATTGAATATACAGTAAAGCCTTATTAAATTAATATTCGATAAATTAATAATCTCTTTAAGATAATATTTTCATCCGGTCCCAGCTTGGGCCAATGGAAAAAATTACTTATTTTGATAAAATAATATATTTTCAAAAGACTCCTATATAAATATATGGTCCCATTAATATTATAAATTAAGAATTCTTTAAAATTGCAAATATATCTATGACAATTTAGTGAAATGTGATTCTATTATTTTTGTTTTTCGTTAAAATTTAAATCTAGTTGAAGCTCATCTCTAACTTTTCTTATTGCATCCTAAAGTTCTGGTGTTGCCTTTTCGAACGGCACCATAAAATTGCAAAGATTTCAAGACCTGATAAGTGTTGCCTTATGTGTAACTGGTTCCAAAGGTATTGTATCATCTTCAGCATTATTTTTTTCCAAATGAAATTATTTCTTCTAAACTCGGGACCTCTAAACATGAATCTCAAAACATTCTTTCAATTAATAAATATCAATTTATTGATTAAATAATACATCTACAAAATAATAATATTTCAGGGTCCTAACTATATTAATTTAGTGAGGTTTTACTGTAAATTCAGATATCATATTAAGATTTAAATATTAATAATTAAAATTATTTTTTTGAGCATTTAAATGTATAAAAAAATTATTAGAAAATTAATATATTTCAATAAAATACTAAGGTAATATAGTATACTATATATTAATTTCTTTACTCGTAAAATTATATTTGATATGTTGTTATTTATATCAACAAAAAAGTTATAAGTTATTTGGTGATAGTTATATTGGCTACTGTAGCAATGGTGGTTATGGATATTGATTAAGGATGGTGTTGTGGTGTAGGTAGTAGCAACTAGTAGGTGACTGGTGATTGTTTATAATAACTTGGTATATAATGCGGTGATTGATGATGGTGATTTGAGGGTAATTGTGATAATATCGGTGGGTGATAATAGTTGTAAATCAAATAGATCGATGGTTAGTGAAAATAGTAACAAATTAATAATGATGGTAATTGTAGGTAGTGATAATGGGTGATAGTAGTTGATAACAATGAACGAAAATAATGGTGGTTGCTATTGATGAACAATGAACGAAAATAATGGTGGTTGCTATTGATGAACAATGAACGAAAATAATGGTGGTTGCTATTGATGAACAATGAAGATAGTGGTGAATAGATAAATTTCTATTTTTATAAATATGATATTTCAATAACCATCTTACATATTTAATCATTTAAAATACGGACCCATTAAATGAAAGATGTAAAGAAAAAATGTAATTAGTTGTTAAGATTCAGACTTAAAAATAAATTCACTTAATTATGAGATTTAAATAATTATAATTAAAATTATAATTAAATACATTAAATGAAACCTGAGTTAATTAGGTACATTTTAAAACGTAGAGCTGGAGTTCACCTCAAGGCTCCTCTAGGTATAATATTTCCTCAAGTTTTCTTTTCAGGAATACTATTCTGATCAATAAAGTCACATAGTGCATTAATTTAGTGTATTATATAAGTCTTTAAATATTGCTTCAACACTTGGTGATTTTTTTATATATAACTAACAAAATATTAGGTTCGACTATTTTTTTTCTAGGGTTTAGATCTAATTTCTAAATGTGTTATTTTATAGAGTATAAGTTTAGTTAGTCGATAGTTTATTCGTCCAATCTATTTTATGTTGATTATTTAACAAAATAAATATTGTTTAGTTATTTTAAACAATATAACCATGAAATTGTTAAAAATCTCAAGTTAATATATAATTTTATTTTGAATATGTGAAGATATTTATTTTTTAATATTGATCTAGGATATCTGCAATTTGTATAAAATGAAAAAGGAATTATATTTATCTTTAATAAATATTTATTTAAATTTTGATCCTATTTTTTTTTTTTTTTGGTAACCAACAAAATTGTATTAATCACCAAAGTGTATCCATTATATAGCCAATAGCAAAGTCATGACCCAACTTGCTATTCTAAAAAAAAACAGAGACAACGAGAACAGAGGAAAACTAAGCTAGCAATCTAAAAAGCAAATTGATGAATGGCTTGCATAGTTTTCTGGCTGGCTTGATCCTATTTTTTAGAAGTTACATTTTTTCAAGTCCAATTTGTTAATGTGATAAGTGTTGAAATTACAGCACTTAAATCCTATTTTTTTAAAAGGTATATTTTTCAAATCTATTTTGTTAGTAGCTTAGGTCTTGAACCTCATTTATTAGAAGGTACATTTTTCTAAGTCTATATACTTTTTTAGTATTTTAGGTCTTAAAATGACGAGCATACACTCTATTATTAAAACAGACAATTTTTCATGTCTATTTTGTTAATATGGTAGTTCCTAAAATTACAAGATCTAAACCCTAAATCCTATGTTTTTAGAATTAAGTACATTTTTTTCACAAGTCTATTTTATTACATAGTTTAGGTTTATGTTTTTAGATTAAGTACATTTTTTCACAAGTTTATTTTATTAATAGTTTAGGTCTTGAAATTACAAGATTTAAACCCTATTTTCTTAGAAGAGGCATTTTTTCAAGTTTGTTTTGTTAGTGTGGTAAGTCTTAAAATTACAAGGCATAAAATATTACTTTTTTAGAAGATACAATATTTTAAGTCTATTTCATTAGTAGTTTGATCTTGTAAATTACAAGATTTGAACCTTGTTTTTTTTTCCAGAAGATACAATTTTTTTTCAAGTTTATTTTGTTAGTACGATAATTCTTAAAATTACAAGACATAAAACATTATTTTTTTAGAAGGTGCAATATTTCTAGTCTCTTTCATTTGTAGTTTAGATCTCAAAATTACAATATCTAAATCCCAACTTTTTTTTAGAAGGTATATATATATTTTGCAAGTCTTTTCTGTTAGTAGTTTAGCTCTTGAAATTAAAAGATTTAAATTCTACTATTTTAGAAGGGACTTTCCAAGTCTATTTTATTAGTATAGTAGATCTTAAAACCTAATCTTTTTAAAAGGGCATTTCAAGCCTATTTTGTTAATATGGTATAGGTTAAGTTTATAGTTATGTTTTAGGGACATTGTAATTATATCTTAATTTTGTTAAGTTAGAAATTTATTGTTAGTTAATGATTATCAACCCTTAACTAATAACAATTATTTTTTCATCCTAAAACCTATTATAACAATCTTTTTAACTACTTAATTTTTTAACAAAATTAACATTACGAAAAAAAACTACTTTAACACATTAATGAAATTAACATTATGAAATTAGCTAAATAGCAATTTCATAATTAGATAAATAATAAAAAAATAAACAAACAATTAACTTTTAATGAACACTAATTAAGTATCTGAGGGATATTTAAGGATTTATATAGCACACTAAATTAGTGTGTTATGCGACTTCATCAATTAATCAAGGCGTGGTCCGATCATAAAAGTTATTTAGCATACTAATTCAATGTGCTATTGATAAAAAAATGAAAATTTTATTTTGATATATTCATTTGATCAACTTTTATTTTTCATCTGTTATTCATATTTTGGACTCTCCATAAGATACATGAATTTAATCAATAAAAAGGAATAAGGATGAACTATATTTCTTTAAATGTATCTTCATAACAGATTTGCTTTACATTCGTATGAAAATTTGTATATTTATTTATTTTCTTTCTTCAATTGTGTGTAAAATAGTGGTCTATTACTTTCAATATTTTTTGTAATTTTCAATGATGACCTAAAATAGTATACTATATGGGTCCATTAGTATAGCAACTAGCCATTTGTTTTTATTTACAAATCTTGTCTTCCCTTTCTCTAGTTAATAGAATGATATAT
>JAJOOO010029039.1:0-16680 GCA_029582685.1 Solanum piurae
TTCATTTACTTTTCAGTTTAGTCAGGATGTCGTGGGTCTTGTCCCGACTTCCATCTTTATCAGTTAGAGGCTTCATAGATAGTCAGTATAGTTGAAAAATCTGTATTATTCATTTATTTTATTAAATGTTTTAAAGACTTAAGTTGCCTATTTTATGGCGAGTTGAATATATTATTTTTATTCTAAGTTGTTCATTTGAGTTAAAGTTTTGAAAAGTTGAGTTTATTGAATTTTATTCAGTTTTAAGATTTTGCATGCTTAAGTTAGTCTTCCGCTTGTAGTCAGCCAGGATGGGGGTTTGCTTGGGGACCAACAATGGTTCTTGAGTGCCGGTCACGTCCAGGGTGTAGACTCGGGCCGTGACAATATCACCTTATAAAACATCCTTCTTAGCATATAAGACACTCTTTGTCTTACCCCAAAAGGTACTAGATAACTTGAACTTTCCGAACGATGGGGTGTTAGAAGAGACATTAATTCTTTAACTCGAACTTGTTTAAGGGCATCCTTGACCCATAACGTTAGTCTAATTCCTTGATTTTTTTACCTCACCTTTGAAACCTTATTCTCCTGAAATGATACATCAAGTCATATAAGTCTTATACACTCAAACAATGATACGCATATTATGCGAAGGAACTACGGGGTCTCACATTTCCTAACAAAGGCGACTCTGTATCCAAGGAGATTCAAATTCGAGACCTCTTGGTTAAGGATGAATGAGTACTTACCACTCCACCACAAACCTTGTTGGTGTTTGGTAAACCTTTTTGATTTGTACTATTTCTCATATATTCATCGGTGATTCATGGTTTATTAATTAATCGTTTGGTAGAGAATATTAAAAGAAATAGTCCATATATTATGTATGATATTATTTAGTGTTTTGTTTGGTAGAAATTTTGGGCCTATATGAATTAGTTATACAACCTACATGATATTATAAATTACTAATACCTTACATTTGATGATATTAGTAATACATATGATTTAATACCATGTGATTAGCTACCTAAAGACAAAAATACCCCTCAAATCTTTTAACCATTCTCTTTATTTTCTTGATTTTATGTTTATATTTGTACTAGTAAATTTATTTAAATAAATTAGCTTACAAATTTTATTCTTTAGAGAGAATTGTTTGTTGCTAAATAAATCCAATACAAATCAATATAATATTTGAAATATGAATTATTTAACATTTACTAATTGAAAAGATAAATATATCACAACATGACGTTTGTGACTTTAATTGAATATATTATTTGTTGATACATGATTTTCTAATTATATATATTTTGAACAATTTATAAAATTGCATACATATTAAAAATATCACTTAAATTTTTTATGTATAAACGTAAATGGATTATTCGATTTCACTATTGTTTACCGTTTTAAATTTTAAAGCAGATGGTCTATCGTTTTTAAATTGGAAATTAATGTTTTGGGAGTGATCAATTTATTAAGTTGACAATTATTTACCCTCAAATAATTCAAGTGAGAAAATAGCAAACATGACGACAAAATTGTTTTCTCCTAGCTAGTTAGAAAGCCACAAAAAATATTGTCGGACTTATCTAGTTTGACCCAATTACATAAAATAGAAAGTCTCATAATAATTCAAGGGTATAAATGGAAATAAGCTTTTTGTAGAGTTTTAATCTAAGAACAAAATTAGGTGGGAACTGGGAAGCAATGAACCAAAAATTATAAAAAAATAAACTCTACATTACTAATTGATGTATTACTAATCTCTACATTACTAATCGTTGTATTATTAATTAATTTTGTATAAAACAACCCCTAAAAATCACTCTATACATACTGAGTAATTACAAAAACAGTGAATTTGGTCATCAATAGAAATTATTTCTCGAATTGGAAAGAAATCAAAATCTAATCTTTTGACCAATAAATGAGAAAAACTACTAGACTTTATTCATTCCCACAAAAATAGTAGGATATTCAATATGTACATTCAAGATAATATTTGATCATAAGTTTTAAATTAACATTTTTAAAACCTATGGTTAACGAAATATTCATTTAATTCCTAAAGTAATAATGTACTCAACTGAAGAGACAAATAGAATGAAAAAAAATATACAATAATAATGTGCTCTCGTTATTTTATTTTCTTGACTTTTACATTAAAAACAATAGTCCATTTTAATAAATTAAGATATTTTAATTATTTAAAAAAAAATAGTAATCTTATCATTAAGTAATACTAGTACTTCAACTTAAATTTCAAAGGATAATCAAAACAATTTAATAAAACAAACCCTGAATATTGTATTGTTAATCATTGAGGAAAGGCTCAAAATAGTCCCTCATCTTTGACTTAATGCTCAAAGTCATCCTTGAGTTTTCAGATGGAGCACTAATAGTCCCTCATGTTTTCAATATTGGTGCACTTTTGGTCCTCCTAAAAAATTTTGCCTATTTTTTAACATTGATTTTATCCATAACTTATGTATGATATGTTCATCGTCATTTTATATATTTAGTAGAAATAATAACTCCATATGAGAGAATGTGAGAATAAAAACATCTTGTTTTGTTTAATAGAAATTGTATTGTAGGTAAAGTCGAGAGGTTCATCACGATAATTTCACGAGCAATAGTACAATTTTTTTTCTTTTCTTCCAACGTCATATGTTAAGATGTTCTTAGTTTAGCTGCAGTAATATTTCTACTGAACAGAACAATGTGTTCTTCTTATCATCTTCTCTCACATAGAGTTATTATTTCTACTAAATATATAAAAAAACGATTGGACATTCTTTATATAAAATTGTGGACAAAATAAATATTAAAAAATAGGCAAATTTTTTTTAGGAGGACCAAAAGTGCACCAATATTGCAAACATGAGGGACTATTAGTGCTCCATGTGAAAACTCAAGGATGACTTTGAGCCTTAATCCAAAGATGAGAGACTATTTTGAGTCTTTCCTCTTAATCATTTATCAAAGTGATCGGATGATGGTTAACTATTGTATTGTTAGTCTAAATATAAAGTTTGTTTTAATTGTTATTTAATTTTTTATTGTATAACATTGTTTAAATTCATCATTATGTAATGACAAAAAACTCATTTTGTGTACCCATCGATTTGGTGTGATCGTGATTCGTGTCGTTACTTTTATATTTTCTTCTAATTTTGTCTTTACTTATTATTTAATTATTTTATTTTATTTTTTTATTCTATCTATTTGTAGTAGCTCTAACAGTATCCTATTATTTTTTTAGATTTATTATTCAAATTATTAATATGTGACATTATGTAACTGTGACACCCCGCCCTTTGGACGTTAGAGTTAATTCGTACTTTTGAAATACGACTAAGACTTCTTAACATATTAGGATGATGGTTTGTGAGTTATTTTGATTGCACAAAGTTTGTATGCTAATTGTTAAGGTTAAGAAAGTTGTGAAAGTTATTGTAATTACAGTTAAGGAATTTTCAGAGATTTTGGGTTAAATGTCTCATCGATTTTCTCTAAATATATGAGGAGTTAGAATGGCCATGACCTATCAAATCGAAGGTTTACTAGTCTAGTTTCCAACGCACTAAATCGTTCGCAACTTTCTTGACTCTAACTCATCATATACCGGGAGAAAATCGATGAGCATTTAACCCAAAATCTCAAAGAATTCCTCATTGACATTTACAATAATTTTTGCCAACTTTTATTTCACAACTTTCTTGACTTTAACACTTAACATACAAACTTTGTGCAATTAAAATAACTTACAAGTCATTCTTCCTGATATCTTAAAAAGTCTTATTACTATACCAAAAGTATGAGTTAATTCTATAGTCCAGATAAGTGGAATGTCATACTAATAATGAAAAATAATATAATCTATTCAAATATGATATTTATCAAAGAAACATAGTACAATACTAATATAATACATTATAGCATATATAATACGTAATTTTAGTTTCTTAGATTGAACATTTTTACACAATGGAACCTTCATTTTGTTCACAAAATTATTCATGAAATATGCCAATAATTAGGGGTGTGCATCGGTTGGTTCGGTTTTATATATTATCGTTTCGGTTTATCGGTTTTCGGTTTTTAAGTACACTAAACCAATAACGAACCAATAAGATAATTTTTTATCGGTTTATCGGTTTTGTTCTTTAACGCTTCAGTTTTCGATTTAACCAATAAAAAATGCTTATAAAACAAATATATGACTTCTCTAATAAATTTGACATGACAAGATAATAATGTAACTTTACAAAATCTCATAAAATAGAAATAATAATAACAAACATGAAAAGAGCTATATATGTGTAACACAAAGAGAAATTAAGAGGAATATGGTTCTTACTTTAGGTTTTAACGATTTGTATAATGTAAAATTGTGAACTCAAAGTCACAGCGAAGTATGAATTGATGGCTAAATGACAAAGACATAACTATTAAGATATTGAGATTAATATTTACTAATATGTATGTATATGTAAAAGTAGTAAATTGCTATAATCTTAACTCTTAATGGGTTATCGGTTTACCCAATAACCCAATATTGAAAACCAATACTGAACCGATAACCTGATATTTTTTTTTATAAAACCATTAAGAAACTGTTAACCCAATAACCCAATAACAATAAACCAATAACATTTTTTTCGATTTGATTTATCGATCGATGCGGTTTTTGCACACCCCTACCAATAATCCCTGAGAGAAGGCCCAAAATAGTCCCTCATCTTTGGGTTAAGACTCAAAGTCATCCTTGAGTTTTCACATGGAGCACTAATAGTCCTTCATGTTTGCAATATTGGTGCACTTTTGATCCTCCCCTAAAATTTTGCCTATTTTTTAACATTAATTTTGTTCATAATTTTATGTAAGGGATGTCCCATTGTCTTTTTATATATTTAGTAGAAACAATAATTCTATGTGAGAGAAGGTGAGAAGAAGAACACCTTGTTCTGTTTAGTATATATATTACTGCATCTAAACTAAGAATATTTTAACATATGACATTGCAAGAAAAGAAAAGTTTGTACTATTGTACGTGAAATCATCGTGATGAAGCTCTCGACTTTACCTGCAATACAATTTCTACTAAACAAAATAAAGTGTTTTTCTTCTCACAATCTCTCACATTGAGTTATTATTTCTACTAAATATATAAAATGACGATTAAACATTTCATACATAAATTATGAATAAAATCAATTTTTAAAAATAGGCAAAATTTTGAAGGAGGACCAAAAGTGCACCAATATTGCAAACATGAGGGACTATTAATGCTCCATGTGAAAACTCAAGAATGACTTTGAGTTTTAATCCAAAGATGAGGGACTATTTTGGGCCTTTTCTCGAGTCTCAATAATCCCTCCCTAATTAAAAAAAAGAAAGAAAAAGAGCCAAAGAGGGCGAGAAGTTGCCGTGCTTCCAGTTTCAGTCTCGTCATCATTTTCTTCTTCATTGGCATCTCTTTCAGACAATACATTTCACTTTCTCGCATATTTAGGATAACAAAGGTCCCATTTTTCGCGTTTTACAAGCTTCTTGTCCCACTTTTCTCTCTTAACAACTACCCAAAACTAACCAAAAATCCTCTCTGTATACATTACCATCTTTCTCTATCAACCATACAGCAGAATAATGCTATAGACTGTACACTAGTGTGAGGCTACTTGGAGTGACAAAACACTCATTGTGAGCTGGAAAATATGTTATTTTTAGCTTCAATTCTGGATCTGTTGTGAAAAAGAAAAACCCCATTTCGATTTTTTACCTAAAAAACCAAATGGGGGTTTTGGTAGATTCTTGGTGTTTCTGTAATGGAGGTGGCAAGTCTGAGAGAATGAAAGCTTCCATTTTTTCCACTAAAGGTCCTGCTATGGTACATATTGCTGGCAGTGCTACTGGTTTCTTGATCCACCGGAATCTTTTGCTCACCACTCATGCTATTCTCCCTTCTGTTGCTGCTGCTGAAGCTGCTGAGATCCGCCTCCAAAATGGTGTTGCCGCTTGCCTTTTCCCTCACAGGTCCGTCTAGTAACAGTTATTGTATCTTCTTGTTCACACACTAAAAGATAAAAGGTTTCCCTTGTCGTTTTACCTCTAGACTTGGAGTTCCGTTAGTATAAATTAGTTGTAGTTGTTGTTTAGGCCCTAACAAATGTTGGTTGTACCTAAAACTGCATTGAATAATTGGTCGGCTGGCTGTTACCAGAGTGTTTGGAATCTCTGAAACTTTATTCTCTTTGTGTGCAATTTTGTCTTGATGTGGAATTTGATACCATTTCAAGCTCCAAAACTGGTAGTAGTCTTTATTTGTGTGTGTGTATATATAGGGGTACATGAAAGAGCATATTCAGTCAGTTAAACACTTCTCTCTTTGAATTATTATTGTCCTTCCACCAAAAAATATGTTTGGAACGATTTCTGAAGAGATTGAAGTAGCTGTGCCTGCCAGTGAAGCTTGGAAGGTATATGGCACGCTTCAACTGGCCAATATTGTGGTCAAAGAGCTCCCTCATGTCCTACACAAGGTTGATGTAATTGAAGGTGATGGCGGTACTGGGACAGTCCTCAAACTAACCTTTCCACCTGGCACTCCGCTGTTTACCTATTCCAAGGAAAGATTTTCTGTTGTGGATGATGAGAATCGGGTAAAAGTAGCTCTGGTGGTGGAAGGTGGGCTTCTTGATCAAGGATTCACTTTCTTTCAGGTCCGCTTTGATGTCATAGAGAAGTATGAAACAACATGCATCACCAAAGCCACGATTGAGTATGAGGTCAAGGAAGAAGCAGCTGCTAATGTTTCATTTGTTAGTATTCAAACTTTTGTGACCATAATGGAAGCTGTTGCTAAGTATCTAACTCAGCAGAAAGATGGTCAATAATCTCCCTGATCCCTTTGTTTCTGTTAAGTTCGTGAGAATGTTAATTCATGAAATTGCTTCATACTAGCAGAAGCTGAAAGCTTGTCTGTATTTGTGTATTGAATTTAGCTTGTACTATTTGCCTCCTAGAGAGGAAAAATGAATAAATAAGAACCTCACAATCGCTGATTATTAGAAATGGAATAACTAGCATCACAGGATAGTAATCTGTCTACGACCCTATTACGGAAAAGATGCGGGAGTTTCTTAAAAAGTTGGTGAAGGTTTGAGGATGAGATAGTTTCTACTGTGTGTCTCTGATGATTGTTATGCGGAGTTTCTTGTTCAGAGTCGCAGAAATTTCAAATAACGTATGTACTAACAAGGTTGTCAAAATATAGTCGATCATAAAATTAGATCTGGATTTGTGATAGCTATTTCTTTCTCCAACCTAATCACACATTGATGAAATTTAGATTGTTAGTTACTAGTGCTGACATTTCAACAGAAGTCTTGACAATTTTGTTAACTCATTTAATTCATGGTATTATGATATCTGGTATTTCGGCTAGTTGTTGTTCCAACATGGAGGTTATCAGATGGGTCATGACTAGGCCTGGCAAGGGCCCCGGCTTGGTACCAGCTCGAGACCCGTCCCGCAGGTCCCGGTCCCGTGTGGTGAGGCGGGTTGAGGGGTTAGAGGGATAGGGGACGTGGGATGGGACGGTTCGGTTTATGTCCCGGTCGACCCGGCCCGGTTTGGCCCGGTCCCATCCCGGCTGAACCGGCCGGGCTCGTGGGACGAATTTGATTATGACTCTTGTACAATGTGTGTGTGCAACAGAATTGGTGTCTTGCTTGTGTGTGCTCTGGTTTCATCGAATACGAAAATAAAGCAGCTTCACAAAGAGTACCATGCATTAATATCGCATATGATCTTCTGAAAACAAAGTTAAGAAATCCGTGTGTACAATTTTTGCCTGTGGTGATCTATATCACAGAGAGATGAAGAAACTCGAAGGATAGGATGAAGATCATGTAAATAGTTCACTAGAATCTGATGTTTTTCTGAAGATCAATGCGCATTCTATTTGGGGAAGAACTTAACGTTTGAGTGACTGTAAGTTATATTCAGTACGTCTTAAAATTGTTAGCTTTCTGATAAGTGTATGCTTTTATGCATTCTAGTTTTTTATAATTTTGTCCATTGGTAACACAAGTTCTGCCTTTTGCTAGCTGTCTCAATTTTATGCATCTGATTTTATACCCTTCTGTTGCAGATTCTTTATAACCAGTTCTGTATTAGATCTGACAATAGTTGGCCTTGATGTCATGGATGGAGACATAAATGCACATCTTCAGCAGCCTCACTACCTAAAAACCTGTTCCAGACCTAATTTGGAGCTAGGTAATGTCATTTACCTGCTAGGATATAGCGAGGAAAAGGAGTTGACAGTTGGTGAAGGAAAAGTGATAATAGCCACTGATAATCTTATAAAGCTGTCAACTGATGGCATAAGCTGGAGGCCAGGTTCTGCTGGTTTTGATGCTCATGGCAATCTTGCATTCATGGTATGTGATCCTATGAAGCTCGCAACATCTCCCAACTCAAAATCCTCAACCACTTCAGCATCCTCTTCATCATCAAGGAAGAAGGAATGTCCCATGCAATTTGGTATACCTATCCCCATAATATGTGACTGGTTAAACCAGCATTGGGAGGGAAACCTTGATGACCTCAACAAACCCAAGTTACCAATAATTAGGTTGATGTCAGCTGGTCAAAAGAGTGATCATTCTTGTGCTTCCTTCACGATGAGGCGTGTATTTAAGTCAACTGAAGCTGAAAATGGGGGGACTCCATCGTCATCAAACAGATTGTCAAAACCTAGAGAGCAGTCTGGACCAAGCTGTTCAGCTGTTGCAACTAATATGGAAGTGGAAGCATTAACTACTGATCCTCATGCTGTCACTCATGTACATGGAATTCCAACTCCTGAAATTTATGAGTCACCAAATTTAACTTCAGTACCAGTTAGGATGAAGGAAGGTACTCACATCCAGCTTTTAGATATCAACTTTCCACCCAGGATTGTGAAATTTTCTGGCTCACCGCAACCTGCCAGAAGAATCTGTTCCAGCTTTGGTGAAAATTTTGTCAACAAACCTCCCTTGGAGGATCCAGTTAGGAAAGGTAATATATGGCAATCCAATCCTGTGGCAGATGCTGAGGTTGCTTCAACTGGATCTGTAAATGGGATCCAGAGTGAAGTTCAATCAAGTTCTTCGCCTATAAGGATATTGGAAATGGAAAATGGATACAGTAGTGACGGAGAGATAACAATGTATTCTGCGGAAACTGCTGAAAGTCGAAATTTTCCAAGTCCTAGAGAGGGAAGGTTTCAACAGGTAGGGAGGAGCCAAAGTTGTGTGAACCACAACAGATGGGGAACAGCCCAACAAAATGCGGGTGCTCGCAGAGCAATGCTACAACAACAGCAGAGGAGCAGTATGCAAGGAAGGAAAGTCTACTCCCAAGGGGCGAATTCTCAAAGGAGTAATGACTATTTTAACCCGACAGTATCTTCAATCATGAAGAAACGGAACAACTTGGAGCCACAGACCAGACCCCGTCAAAGTGCAGTAAATTCATCACCAAAATGGAATTTCTGATTTACAAACTTTAGATAAAATCATTCTTTCGAGCCAAGCTCTCCTTTTTAGGGCTTACACTGTAACTATATATTGTGACTACATGTGCAAAGGTATTTCGAGAAGAAGTTTTTAGTAAAGGCAGTTTAATCATCTGTGATGTACAGCAGAGGATCTATGGGATACTTAAATTTATGGCAGCAAGCACACATGTCTTCCATGACATGTGTGCCTCTTACTAAAAGTAGAAAAAAGTACCACTTTTCTTTAGAGGAAGAGATAAAGTATACATAGCCTAAAAAAATACAATATTTCTTTCTTTATCATCTGTTGAGTTATCTACCTTTTGTGAAATCTTTCTTAGTTTATATGTTGCTAATTTTATACGCTGGTTGAATTTCAAGGTACACTAGGTGAAATATCCTTAATATTAGTGTCATAAACTGATTGTCTGACTCCACTGTCCATAGTAATTCCTATTACCTTATGGCATACTTATTTTTGTAAAACCGCAATCAGAATACTTTCAACATCACCACATATTCCATCAGAGTAGAGAAAGGATCACCAACAGGCTAGTGAATAATTTAGCCTTACAAAACAGTGCACCATTTTCATAAAACGGATCCCCACCACCTCTGGCCACTTATGAACTTAATATTGATACAATACAACACAATATAAGATAATACAATACGATACATTATGAGATAATACTGAAAAACCATCAAAACAGAGTGTGAAGTCCCAATGAGTCGAGCGTGAGTACGGCCAAACTGTGTATACCCACCCAAGTAAGTTTTATAAATATTAATAACAGGAAACAATACCAGGAAAAAATGAGGTGTCTTCTAAACCAAGTTATTCACACCACAAGTAGAGGCTACAAAAACATCATCAGAATATCACATAGGAACAAAGAATACAAAAACTCATTTATCCAAATTCGCTGTGGTTCTAAAGCTCTCCGAAGAAGGAAATCAGGATTTAACAACACAGACAAGATGTCAATAGGATGCCCAGGCTGGATTCTGTGAAATCGGCTTTGAGTCAAACCATCCCATGTCATCCATGAGCCTCTTAATCAAATGACCTGCTGCATAACCAACACCTGATACCATACCTGCAGCTATAACATAAGACAAAATAGTCTTGAAGTATTTACTGAACTTATTTGCTCTTTGTGTATAGGCCTTTGCAGCAGCAAGTATGATAACACACAGAAGAGAAGCCGCGGCAACTGCTATAAGCTTGTAGTCCCTGTCATCACTCTTCCGAAATGTGAAGCCATATATTACAGGGGGGATAAGTCCAAACACAAAATATGACAACATGGCAAAAGTAGCATGGAGGAGGAAATGTTTTCTTTGGCCAAGTAGTTCTCCGTATCGATCTACTTGGTAATTGGAACCTCCTCCGACACTATATTTCAAGTCCACCAACTGCAAGTTTGAGAATAGTTAAGAAGCAAGAACTAAAGCAGAAGCAGAAAGGAAGGTAGAACAAGAGTCAGCAAGTGTAAACAAGACAATACTTACATTTTGACAAATGACAAAAAGTCCACCTATCAAATTTGCCACTCCAATAGTAACAATCTTCACTGCAGTATCAAGATAAATCTATAAGTGAGCCATTCTTATTCTGTCAAGATATAGGAGCGAAAAGAATTAAAACCGTTGGTTTTTTCAGTTTTAATAGCTTTGTTATAAGCAATTAAGCATCAGCACTATCCATAGAAGTCATAATTCTTAGTTTTTTCAGTTGTAATTGCTTTGTAATTGAGTCCCACATCAATAGTGGGATGGGGACTTGGGAGATCCTCCCCTCATGATCTAGCTTTTGGGTTTGAGTTAGGCTACCCGATGTTGGGTCCCAATATTATATTATCCATGCTCCAATTGCAGGAGGGGGGTGGGGTTGAGTTCCACATCGGTGGTGGGATGGGGACATAGTCTCCTTATATGGTCTTGAGAGATCCTCCTCTCCTCATGAGTTAGATTTTGGGTTTGAGTTGAGCCCAAAGTCCATTTCTTTAACGAGTTCGACAACAAAAATAAGGTCTCAATGACTTACTTGTGTCAGCATCAGATGCAGCTGTAGAGGAGACAACACCCAAGCTTGTGATTGCTTCAATTAAACCTCCATATACAATGCATTTTACAATCTCCAGTGATCTGGAATCTTTAACTTCAACTGGAAGTACTGGTCTTTGTGGAGAAGCTCTTGGGTCTTCCAATATAGGAATTCGGTAATCATCTCCTGCATTATATAGCTATTTATGAAAACATATTTCCCAACAAACTTTGTAACATAATATGAACACCTAATCTCTAATGCTTCGCGATACTCAACTGACATACAACTATAGATGCTGAACTAATAATGTTCAAATGATACATGTATAGGATTGGGAAAATCTGATGCACCACACGAGTACTGGAATATAAATGTTGTGCTACATATCTTCAAGTTTTCCAGCAATCTCACCTTTATCCTCTGTAATTTCAGTTGGTGATTTCTTGGGAGGCATTATCCCTGGAATGAAGCCACCTTAAAAGTAGTCCGATTACCCAGATTAGTAGAAATAAAATAAAATATAGGAAAAAGTCTTCGCCTCATGTCACTTTCAACAAGTAATGCAGTACATGTAGAACTTCTTGCCATTGACATGTTAAGCACTAACCAAGATGCATGTTCAAATGTTGAAACTGGCAAAAAGAGAAAAAATCTTTTCGTGTTACAAGAATGTTGAGAGACACAGGGCAGGTAACTAACAATATCAAGAATGTTTAACAATATTAGACATTGTTCTCATACTAATTGGTGAAGTAAAGTAATGCATCAGAAAAATACAAAACTCCAACTTACAGGCTTGATAAGCTAAGCAATACATTGTCCTAATGTTATACATAACTATTTGAACTAGAGAGCAGTAAAAATTAATGACTGAACTAATCATACATGAAAGTACTTACAGGCTTACAACACATACTCATGAAATGATTTGAAGTGAATAAAGTATCATGACTAAATACCTTCATTTATGTTTGGGAGATGTGGTTCTCTGGCTATTTCTGTACTAGTAGTTCCTCCTCCATTTCCAAATATCGGGAACGGATTGAGCTTCTTTCCTGCATAAATTGAGCAAGATACACATACCAGTCATCATATGTTGATGAGAGATACTCATAGATCAGAAGAAAATAGAACTTGTAGATATATATACCTATACGTACGAAAACACTGAAGCATGATAGGCATCCAAGTAGCTCCGATTTTTGGTCATGATCATCAGTTTCTATTATAATCCTTCTTTCTCGTTTTACCCTTCGAAGGACAACTTTAGTTATACGAAAGCTACAGTTAGGACAGTATGCATTATGTGTGTGCTTTAGTTTATCAACTGCTGTTGTGTCAAAGAACTCCAACTCAACAACTTCTTCCTCAACTTGTTCAATGATTGTTTCATTTCCACTTCCTTTTCTGATTGAAGAACTTGCTTGTGAATCTTGTCCTTGCCAAACAATAGGAAGAATTTCACCCTTGGGATTTTCCGTCTCATCGAGTAAATTTTGTCCATATAAAAGTGGCTGACATACACCAGAAAGAAGTTCACCCTTGGGATTTTCCGTCTCATCAAGTAAATTTTGTCCATATAAAAGTGGCTGACATACACCAGAAAGAATTTCACCCTTAGGATTTTCCGTCTCATTGAGTAAATTTTGTCCATATAAAAGTGGCTGACATACACCAGGAAGAATTTCACCCTTAGGATTTTCCGTCTCATTGAGTGAATTTTGTCCATGTAAAAGTGGAACACATATGTCCGAAATAATTTCACCCTTAAGATTTCCCGTCTCAACGGGTGAATTTTGTCCATGTAAAAGTGGAACACATACAGCAGAAAGAATTTCACCCTTGGAATTTCCTGTCTCATTTATTTGTCCATTAGCATTTCCTGTGTGATGATCAGCATTGAGAACAACGTGAAAGTCTACAGCGTCAATTACTGAAAGAGGAACACAAGTTAGGTTCATTAACTTGTAAAATAAAATAAAAACACACAATTGTGTAAGTCCGCAAAATAATTTGACTCACTACAATAAATAACTTATTAATTTTTAGCGGCAATAAATATGTATATTAACAAACAGTATCAATGCCTTTATCCGCATTAGTTTGTCATTGAATTCAGTGTTGCTATAGGCTTTAGAGATATTTACAAAGAGTGTTAATTACCTGTAAAATAAACATATTTAACAATAATTAGATTATTACCGCTAAAGATCATTTTTGGTGTAGTGACTTATGTATTACATAGTGGAAGAAAAAGTAAAATAGTAGTTGAAAAATGATTTAGAAGCCTAGTATTGTGATCAAGATATATATTAAACTAGTTCATCCTCCTTTAGAATTAAGCAAAGGAAATTGTAATGGTTTGAGGAAAATTGAAGTGGCCTACATTTATAGATTAACAAAAAACAAAGGAAATAGAGAAGACGCTCACAATCAGTCACGTCTTGTTAGCTATAAATTTGCTGGCAGATTTTGATTTTCGAATTCCTAGTTTCGTTGTCATATATAATTTAATCTTAGCTATTTGCTGACTTTAATTGAATATATATATATGACCCAAGAAAAATAGGACCTACACTAGAACAAAAAGGACATTTGTGACACTAATTTTTTTTTAATATTGTCGTAAATTTTTTTAGCGAGTTAATGTTCTTACGTCCAACGTCACTAGTTTAAGTCTTTAACGACATTTATTTAGAATATTGATTATAAATACTCATATTTATTATTATTGCTAAATATATAATATGCCATAAGTAATTTCCACAAAATCCTTTATTTTATAATGCTAAAGTCAAACTTTATTAAGAAGCCTTAATTTTTTCTTCTTCAAAAAATCATACATATATTGACATGATTCAAGCTTTATTTATATCTCAAAATATTTGAACGTAGAATGGTCTAAAATGCCCCTTAAGTATTTGAATTGGTACAAAACTATTCTCTATCCACCTATTGGCCCTAAAATACCCATGACGTCCACCTTTCGGCTAAAAAATACCCTCGATGTTAATCCTTTGACTTATATTTGTCCTTATTTTTAATAGCTCCCTTAAAGTAAAATTATTAAATATTTATTTATTATATTGCTTAATGTGATTGGTTCAAATTTAAACTTCTCAAATAAATAATAAAAATTATATTTTTAAAAATTCTATTTTTCTATAAAAACAACTTATGATTCATATTTTGACATGATACACTTGAAAATAATATTTAAAAAATAATTAATTTCATTATATCTTCTTATTGACCTTATTTTAAATCAACTCCAATTTATTATAATGTAACCCAACTCATAAATGGGGGATCCAACTAAAATCCATACTTACCCCAACTGATTGTCCATCTAAAAATGTTATTATTTTCATTATTATAAAATTTTCTCTCAGTTATCCAAATGTCTTGTTCATTTTCTCTTTTATTCTCTTTTTAATCTCTTATTCTTAATTAGGATATCCGGGACTCAAACTTGAAATGAGCTCACATATTTATATTCTTTTAATTAGTATTATTGTCATGATGGGATGAGGGTGTAACACCCCGGAAATTCTATGGCCTAGGTTAGAGCCTCACCTTATGAATAATGACTTAAAAATATTTAAAATGAGGTTTCTAAACCTAATTTAATGTAATTGACTTAGTTTGGAAAAGTAAAAGTCTAAACGTCAAGAAACGACCAAGACATCCGGAAACTAGAGAAGAATGTGTCCTAGTGTGTCCTTAGGTTTTGGGCAGGTTTGGGAGTGTCGTATGATGGTTTAATCTTGTAAAGAGGTTTAATTTAGGTAAATATATGTTTATAGGGTCAAAACGTTTGAATACGACGCCCCGGGACCACCCTAAGGGGCCCCAAGGAGGACCCCAACCTTGGCCAAGCAAGCTGCCAAGGCAGCTTGCAAATTGCTCTTGGAAGGAACAAGGGCGCGTCGCGCACTTGCTCCCCCAAGGAGCAAAAAGGTTGTTCGCGACGTGGTCGTGTCGCGGATTCTACTGTCTCGAAATTTAATTCCAAATATCTTCTGGGAACAACTCCGCGTCGCGGACTTGTTCTGCGACGAAAATTCAGAAATTCAGAAATCAACTTTTATTTCATTAAAGAGTCCAACTATGTAAGGGGTATTTTAGGTACTTTAGGGGACGTGTATATAATGATTTTTAAGTCAATTTACCTCACTTTTATCACTCAAACACAAAACCCCAAAGATCTAAACCTAAAGTTCCTCCTTCTCTCTACTCTCTCTCTCTTCCCAAGAACTCCATTAAAGTAGATTGGAGCTTCAAGAAGAAGACCAACTCTCCAAGGTTTCAACTAGGATTTTCGTGGTTAATTCGTCAATAAGGTATGATTTCTTATCACTCTTGGGATTCCTTTCCCTAAGAGGCCCCTTCAAGATGAATTTCAAAATCTCCAAATTCTAGGTTTTAATTCAAAAACGTGGGTCTTCTTTCTAAAGTGAAATTGATGTTATAAACTGACTTTGATTGATGTTACATGAACAATTATAGATGAATTTATGTTGTATTTATGATTTCTTGAAGAATTTCCCATGAGACCCATGTTCCTTCTTCTTTTTCAAATTCTAACCCTAGTTTGTGTTGGACATGAATTGAAGGCTATGAATTGAATGTGATATTATGTAATTCATGGTTGTATGATGATTCTACCCTAGGTTATGTATAATTTCTATGAAATTAGGGTTGAGTCTTTGAATGAAGCCTTGAAGGCCATGAAGGGAATATGTCAATTGCTTATATTGATGTTGATTATGTTATTACTTCATGAATTACCTTGTATTATGTATTGGCTATGAATTGTTGGGTAATTGAAGTATGAATGTCCCATGGAGGGCAAGAAGGTATGAAGGTTTGTTCTTCTTTGAACTCAAGTATGAAAGGTGAATTACTTAGATTGTAATGATGCTATACCTAATGTGTTGTTGTGATGTTGATGACCTAGTTTCCTCATCCTTAACCCTCTACACTTGAATTAGCTATGAAGTATGTATGTATGTTATGGTATGATTTTTATATGATTGAAAGGTAGTTCTCATGATTATAATGTAATGTAAAGTGAAAGGTT
>JAJOOO010029040.1:0-24961 GCA_029582685.1 Solanum piurae
ACACTTGGAGTTGCTTCCCCAAGTTGGTGAGTCCTCAAGTCCGAGGACAAGACCCTATGATCTAGCTTCTATGTTTAGTTCTTTGTTTATGTTGAAAGTCATTGTTGTACTTTCCTATTTCAAGACTTCTTATTGATGTAAGGGCTAAGTCCCATTTTCGATACTTCTATGTCTAAATGGTACATTGTGACGAAGTTAGATTCTATTTTTCATAAATGAAGTGAAGTTGAACTTCCAAAGTAAAAGTTTTAAATTTTCCGTGATTTTATTCTATGATATATGCCATGATGAATGCTAAGGGCTTGTATAAGACCTCTTCGAGGTCGAATACGCCGGTAATGACTAGGGGTACTCTCGGGTCGTTACAAACTTGGTATCAGAGCCAGGTTGAGAATAATGTAGGATTCATGTCACAAGATACCACGTCGAGTAGAGTCTTGGTCATGGGTGTGAAGCGCTTCACACTTATGAATGAGAGGCTACGAGATGCTTAGGAACTTTCACCCTTTTGCTATTCCATAGTCGTGCCTAAGAGTCTTAACTCTATTTAGTCCTTTTCTTCTAATCCTTCTCTTGTGCTTATAGGCAATGAATACAAGAAGGAACAAAGAAAGGAGGGCGGGTGAGGAGAATGTGAATGAGGCGGTTCCCCCTCAAGCTCCTCAAAACCCTCAAGTTCCCCCTCAAGTTCCTATACAAGATAAATTAGGATATAACTTTTAATTATCATTCCAACGCTGCCGAGTTTGCTCAATTCCGAGTTCGTATGAGTTAGATATGTCCATTTGAAGTTGGGTTGTCTAGATAAGGAAAGGATTTTGGAAGGGTATTTTGGTCTTTTCCATACCCAATTAATTTATTGCGTTTTTAGGAGTTTAATTGGGGTCTAATCAGAATTAGATCAATTTACGCATTTACCAAAACATGCTAGGGCTTGGAGAAAAGAGAAAAGAGGAGAAAGGAGAAGAAAGTTCAAGATTCATCAAGATCGTGCGAGTTGGGTTGTGGATTTCGCCAAGGATTCAATCCTACGAGTTATGTGAGATCACAAAGCGTTGGGTTAGTTCACCTGTGCGCCAATCATGATTCAAGTTGATTGTAGAAATTGAGTTGTTAAGTTCTAAATTCCTAATGAGCCAGTCTTTGAGTGGAGACTAGTTCAGCATTGCCTAAGGGTCGTTTCATTTCGTACCTTAATGCGAGAAAGTTAGTTTCCAAGGGTTGTGTCTATCACTTGGTTCGAGTTAATGATTCTAGTGTTGAGACACCTCCTATTGAGTCTGTTCCAGTTATGAGTGAGTTTCCAGAAGTTTTTCCAGATGATCTACCCGGAGTCCCTCATGAGAGAGAGATAGACTTCGGTGTAGATATTCTTCCTGATACTCGTCTTATATCTATTCCACCATACAGAATGGCACCAACAGAGTTAAAAGAGTTGAGCAGTTGAAAGATCTCCTAGATAAAGGTTTCATTCCACCAAGTGTCTCACCTTGGGGCACTCCAGTTTTATTTGTGAGGAAGAAGGATGGTTCCCTTAGGACGTGTATAGAATACCATCAGCTGAACAAGATTACTATCAAGAATAAGTATCCTCTTCCGAGAATTGATGATCTCTTCGATCAACTTTAGGGTGCTACTTGTTTCTCTAAGATAGACCTCAGATCAGGCTACCATCAGTTAAGAGTAAGGGAATGTGATATTCCAAAGACAACATTCAGGACCTGTTATGGTCACTACCAGTTCCTAGTTATGTCCTTTTGTTTGACCAATGCGCCTGCAACGTTCATGGACCTTATGAATAGGGTATTCAAGCCTTATCTAGATATGTTTGTTATGTGTTCATTTATGACATACTAATCTATTCGAGGAATGAAGAAAATCATACTAGTCATCTCAGAATAGTTCTCCAAACTCGAAAGGATAGGGAGTTGTATGCTAAGTTCTCGAAATGTGAGTTTTGGCTTGAGTCTGTGGCATTCTTAGGCCACATTATTTCCGGTGATGGAATTAGAGTTGATACCCAGAAAATAGAGGCAATGCAGAATTGGCCTAGACCCACATCTCCAACTGATATTAGGAGTTTCTTGGGGTTGGCTGGATAGTATAAAAGGTTTGTGGAGGGGTTCTCATCTATTTTATCCCCTTTGACCAAGTTGACTAAGAAAACAATGAAGTTTCAATGGTCTGAAACTTGTGAGAAAAGCTTTCAGGAATTGAAAAAGAGGCTGACTACTGCCCCAGTGTTGACCTTACCAGAAGGTACTCAAGGTTTTGTCGTATATCGTGATGCGTCTAGAGTTGGTTTGGGTTGTGTGTTAATGCATAATGGCAAAGTTATAGTTTATGTCTGGTGAAAGTTCATGAGAGGAACTACCTAACCCATGATCTAGAGTTGGCTGTCATAGTATTTACTTTGAAAATATGACGCCATTATCTTTATGGTGTTCATGTGTATGTGTTCACCGATCACAAAAGTGTTCAGTATGTGTTTAGTTAGAAAGAACTTAATCTCAAACATCGAAAGTGGTTAGAATTACTCAAGGATTATGACATGAGTATTCTTTATCACCCAGGTAAGACTAATGTTGTTGTTGATGCCTTGAGCAGGTTGTCTATGGGTAGTACTACACATTTTTAGGAAGATAAGAAAGAGCTAGCGAGAGATGTGCATAGACTTGCACGATTGGGAGTTCGACAAATAGATTCCACATAAGGGGGAGTAGTGATGATGAATGGGGTTGAATCATCATTAGTGTTATAAGTAAAAGAGAAGCAAGATCAATATCCTATTTTTCTTGAATTAAAGGCAAATGCTCATAAGCAAAAAATAATGGCTTTTGAATAAGGGGGAGATGGTGTATTGAGGTATCAAGGTAGATTGTGTGTACCAAGGGTGGATGAACTCTAAGAGAGGATCATGGAGGAAGATCATAGCTCCAAATATTCTATCCATCCGGGTTCCACAAAAATGTATCGTGATTTGACAGAAGTTTATTGGTGGAATAGTATGGAGAAGGGCATTGCATAATTTGTTGCTAAGTGTCCGAATTGTCAACAAGTTAAGGTAGAGTATAAAAGGCCCGGTGGTATGGCCCAGAATATAGAACTTCTGGAATGGAAGTGGGAGATGATCAATATGGATTTTATCACTGGTTTACTAAGGTCTCGAAGGCAACATGATTCTATTTGGGTGATTGTTGACAGAATGACAAAATCAACCCAGTTTTTTCCAGTAAAGACTATCCATTCAGTAGAAGATTATGCAAAGTTGTATATTCAAGAGGTAGTTAGACTTCATGGGGTTCCAGTATCGATTATTTCAGACAGAGGTGCGCAATTTACTGTACAGTTCTGGAAATATTTTCAAAAAGGCTTGGGTTCAAAGGTGAACTTAAGTACTGCTTTTCATCCTCAGATAGATGGTCAAGAAGATCAAACTATTCAGACATTAGAGGATATGTTGAGTTCTTGAGTGATAAATTTCAAAAGAAATTGGGATGATCACCTACCGCTGATTGAGTTTTCTTACATCAATAGTTACCACTCTAACATCCAAATGGCTCCTTATGAAGCTCTTTATGGGAGAAGATGCAGATCTGCTATTTAATGGTTTGAAGTTGGTGAAGCTGGGTTGATAGGACAAGACTTAGTTCATCAAGCTATGGAGAAAGTGAAGGTTATTCAAGAGAGGTTGAAAGCAACACAGAGTCGTCAGAAACCCTACACTGATGTTAGGAGAAGGGAGTTAGAGTTTGAAGTAGATGGTTGGGTATACCTGAAGATTTCACCCTGAAGGGTGTTATAAGATTTGGTAAGAAGGGGAAGCTTAGTCCCAGGTATATTGGTCCTTATCGAATATCCAAGAGGATTGACAATGTAGCTTATGAGTTAGGGCTACCCTTAGAGTTAGCAACGGTTCATCCGGTATTTCATATTTCCATGTTGAAGAAGTGCATGGGATATCCTTCACTTATCATACCAATTGAAGATATTGGTATCAAGGATAGCTTATCTTATGAAGAGATTCCGGTTCAGATTTTAGATCGCCAAGTTCGCAAGTTGAGGACTAAGAAAGTAGCATCAGTTAAAGTTCTTTGGAGAAATCGATTTTTTGAGGAAGCTACTTCAAAAGCTGAAAAAGATATGAAGAAGATATATACACATCTCTTTGAGCCCGGAGAAATTCCAGACCAAGGTACTAATTCTCTTGTTAGTACTCTTTAAATTTATATACTTGATGTGTTAGATTGTTTGTTAGGTGTTTGAGCTGAATGTTGGATGTTACACCCTTAGCCTACTAAGAGTAATCTCATTCGAGGATGATGTTCCCAAGGGAGAGATATTCTAACACCTCACTATTTGATAGAACTAGAAATATGTAGAATTAGAAAGAGTCGTTTTTGGAAAGAATGAAACTCTGGAAAATTGGTTAAGTTATGTTAAGTTTGAGTTTTTGGTCAACTTCAAACGACCATAACTACTATCTCATGATGAGTTATGTGTTCTGCAAGATACCGTAGGAAATAAATTTTAATTATCTTTCCAACGCCGGCAAGTTTGCTCAATTCCGAGTTTGTATGAGTGAGATATGTTCATTTAAAGTTGGGCTGTCTAGATAAGAAAAGTCAAAACCGGATTTTTGAAGGGTATTTTGATCTTTTCCATACCCAATTAATTTATTTCATTTTTAGGAGTTTAATTGGGGTATAATCAGAATTATATCAGTTTACACATTTACCAAAACACGCTAGGTCTTGGAGAAAAGAGAAAAGAGGATAAAGGAGAAGAAAGTTCAAGATTCATCAAGATCGTGCGAGTTGGGTTGTGGATTTCGCCAAGGATTCAATCCTATGAGGTATGTGAGATCACATAACATTGGGTTAGTTCACCCACGCGCCAATGATGATTTATTTCAGCATATTGTCATTCTTGAAATTAGAGGAATTGAGTTCTTGATGGGATTTTATTGAACTTTCTATTAGGTTGTTGATTGTTGAGTTGATGAGAAGTTCTTGAGTTTGATTCATGAAATTAGATGTCGTTTTGAGTAGATTCTTACATATTTTGGTTATGTAGTCGAATCTAAGTGTTTGGGGGAAAGACCCAATTGAATCTAGAGGGTTTAGAGTTGAAAAACGACAAAGGAAATTCGTCAAAAACTGGGGAATGGGGGTGGGGCACCGCACCACTCAGAGCGCCCCACATAAGTTTTTGAAGTTCGGGCTCTAGGGTGCCGCGCCAGCCAGTGTGCCCTTACTCAGTTTCTGTTGTTCATCCTCTGGCGCTTCGTGCCACTCAGAGCGCCAGGGACGCCATGTCTTATATTTTCCCCCCTTCTTTTCGTACTAGTTCCCTTAAAACATACCCATGTTTCCTAGTTTATTTCTACACTCTAAGGTACATCTAAACAACATGATATTATCAATAAAATGATATCATGAGCCTTGAATCCATAATTCAATTCAAGGAAAGTTAAGAGTCACGTCAAGAGAAGTTCATAGAGTTTTCCAAAAGTCTTTTACAAATGTTTTAACTTTGTTTTAAGACTTGAGTTTTGAGTTGAGCAAAGAGTAAAGAGTAAAGATTGAAGTTCATTTCTTCAAAGAGTATATGGGGACTATGTATTCCCAAAGAGTCTAAAATGTTTTCACATTTAAACAAGAAAGGAAACTTAGATTTCCAAAGTGCCTTTGAGCTAGTTTTTAGTAAAGAGTAAATACTTTCACAATTAAGCAAGAGAGGAAACTTTGATTTCCAAGATAGCCTTGGAGCTAAGTTTTGACCAACTATCTCAAACCACATAAAGTAGTTATGTTTTTAAACATAAGAGCTAGTATTATATTTTGGGAGTAGTATTGAGCACCGATATGGGGGAGAGTTCAGACAACTCCCAACCCCCATAAACCATGTAGCCACCATGGGTAGAAAAGGGTCATACTTTTTAGATGATTCTTTAATGCTTTTAGCATAGACTAGTGGATCCACTTAGTAGTCAGGTTCTATACCCTCGAAAAGGTATAGGACGGCCTTGGCAGCGTGATGCAAAATGTTGTATCATCACAATAGCTCTCAAGTGATAGTTGTCGGTTAGAGAAACTCCCATAGCAATATTTTATATTTTTATATACATTTCAGAGTTTATATTGTATCTTTGCATACGCACAGAGTATTATTGTATTTCTAAATACACAGAGTATATTGAAATGTGTTCAGTTCAATTCAGTTCAGTTGAGTTGAGTTAAGACCAGGTTTGTTCTTTCAGTTCCTTTTAAGCTTATGTCTTGTTTTAGCATTCCCATCGCGTGCTCGTACATTTAATGTACTGATGCCATTTGGTCTGCATCATTTTATGATGCAGATACAGTTAACCAGGATCAGCATCCATCACATCGTTGATTGTAGTTGAACTCCAGAGTTGTTGGTGAGCCTCCTTGCTTCCTGAGGATCCCTTTTATTGCTTTCAGTATTTTAGTTCATTAGGATATCGTGGGTCTTGTCCTGACATCCATCTCAGTTATTAGAGGCTTCATAGATAGATAGTCAGTTAGTTCATTTGTCTTTACTTTGTTATTGACTTATGTTTTGAGACTTGAGTTGCCATCTTGGCTAGTTGAATGTTCTTTTAAATGTTTTAAATTTACTTCATGAGTTCATCATTTGATATTATATTCTTGTGTTTAAGTCTTCTGCTGAGTAGTAAGCCAGGCCAACGGTTTTCTTGGAGCCAACAATGGTTCTCGAGTGCCAGTCCCGCCCAGGGTGTAGGCTCGAAGCATGACACTAAAGGCGACTACCCTTGACCTCTATATGTTAAGGATATGAGGTGATTTCCCATACTCCTTATAATTGAACAAGAGGTGATTCCCCACGTTCGTATTGTTATAATGGACATGAAGTACCCATGATCCTTATAAAATGATGTGGAGGCGAGTACCCGTGTCATATGATGTAATCGTGGAGGGGAGTACCCATGATCTTAAAGTAAGTAAGGCAATAGGCGAATACCCATTAGCCTTTATGAGTTAGGAAAAGAGGCGAATCCCCATGTATTTAAAAGTAAGTATGAATAATGTGATTATGTTATGAAGATTATTATCTTGGAATGTTGCTAGATATGCCTTCCATGAGGTAAGCTTGACTAGAGGCGGATGACCTAAGTCTTGGCTAAGGTTAAGTGAGGTTACTTAAGGAAGTATTCCTCTTTTATTATGATGCTTAATAGGTCTTGATTATGCTTTTGGTATATGTCTTATATTGACTAATGCCTATGTTATGCTTATGTTTATGTTGTTTATGAAAGCTATCATATTTAGTACATTCTTGTACTAACGCATACTCTTGCCTACATTTCTTAACAAAATGTAGGGTCCCGTGATCTTGATGCACATACTTGTGGCTAGGTTCTTAGTTGATCAAGGAAGTGAAGATTTGGTGAGTCCTCATATCATTTGAGGATTGGATCACCCCTTTCTCCTTTATGTATTTCTTTTCATGTTGGACTATTGTATGGGCTGCGTCCCAAGATTTTATCTCTCATGTTAGATGGTTTGAGACAATGATGTTAGACTTCCGCTTGTTTTATGAAAGACTTTGATTGTTGGAAAATATTTTAAGTTTCCGCACCTTTTCTATTACTTTATGTTATGATATACTAAGTGGCTTGTATGAGGCCTCTAGGGGTCTTATATTCCTTGTTACATCTATGGGGTACCCCTGGGTCGTGATAAACTTGGTATCATAGCACAAGGTTTAGAATAGTTCTAAGATGTCTCAAACCACGTTTAGTAGAGTCTTGTTCATAAGTGTGAAGCGCACCAAATTTATGAATGAGAGGCTACTAGATGTTTAGGAAACTTCACTTCTTCACTTCTCTAAGTCGTGCCATGGAGTTTAACTCTATAAGTCTTTCTCCCAATCCGTGCCCGATGGTTTTAAAGATATGACTACTAGAAGAGCTGCTCAAAGGATGGAGGGAGAAAATGTTGATCAAGAGGTTCCTCCACAGGTTCCTCCTCAAGCTCCTCCTCAAGCTCTAATTGACCCATTGGCTGAGAATGTAACAAATGTGGAGTTTAGGTCAACTTTTCAAGTGTTGGCTCAAGCCGTGATGGCACAAGCCAATAGAGAGGTGGTAGTCCCCGTGAACCCAAATGTGGGTACGACTGTGTCAAGAGTGAGGAATTTTACAAGGATGAACCTTCCAGAATTTTATAGCTCCAAAGTTGAGGAAGACCCTCAAGAGTTTATCAGCGAGGTTTACAAGGTACTTGCCGTCATGGGAGTAACTCTGGTAGAGAAGGCATAATTGACCGCTTATCAACTCAAAGGGGTTTCTCAAATTTGGTTCAATCAGTGGAAGGAAGCAAGGCTGGTGGAAGCGGGTCCCATAGAATGGGAGAGGTTCAAAAGTGCTTTTCTTGACAGATTCTCCTCTCTTGAGATGAGAGAGGCCAATGTACTTGAGTTCATTAATCTTAGGCAAGTAAATATGAGTGTGAGGGAGTATGCCTTGAGGTTCACTCAAATGTCCATATATGCTCCTTCTATTGTGGCGGATCATAGGGCTAAGATGAGTAAGTTTGTATCGGGTCTGTCTGACATGGTAGTCAAGGAGTGACACACAGCTATGCTTGTCCATGACATGGACATTTCTCTCCTTGTGGTGCATACCCAACAAATTGAGGAAGAAAATCTCAAGGAAAGATCTAGAGAGGAAAAGAGAGCAAGAAGTGGATGATGGTAACTATTCACATTCTAGGTCTGGTGGACGGGGTCGTTCAAGGTTTCGACAAAACTTCTCCTGGCAAGGTTCTTCTAGTGCTCCTTTAAGGCCTAACAATGAGAGGGTGTCTAACCCAAAACCTCAATGAGATGGTAATAGGCCTTCAATTCCTACTTGTGCTAAATGTGGGAGAAATCATGAAGGGAAGTATGTAGTGGGTTCCAATGCTTGCTTTGGATGTGGGAAGATGGATCACAAAATAAGGAATTGTCCTTTGGTTGCTAAGAATGATTGAGATAGTCGTCGTAGGGCTCAACCCTATCCTTCATCCGGTCCAAGTGGTTCGGGTGCGAATGCTCCTAAGCAAAACCATTTATATGCACTCCAGACTAGAGGTGATCAAGAGAGTTACCCAGATGTGGTGACCGGTATGTTAAGAGTTTTTCAACTTGATGTATATGCTTTACTTGATTCCGGTGCTACTTTATCTTTTGTGACTCCCTATGTAGCTATGAGATTTGATATGCTTCCCGATGTCTTGTTAGAACCTTTTTCTATTTCTACCTCTTCTACCCCTGTTGGTGATTTTTTTGTAGCTAAAAGGGTCTATAGAAGATGTCATGTTTCCTTATCCCATAGAGTTACTTTAGTAGATTTGGTAGAGATTGACATGATAGATTTTGATGTCATCCTTGGGATGGATTTGCTACATTTCTTTTATGCTTCTATAGATTGTAGAACCCGGGTAGTCAAATTTCAATTCCCAAATGAGCCTATCCTAGAGTGAAAGGGGGGAAATTCTAGCCTAGAAGAAAATTTGTTTCTTACATTAAAGCTAGAAAAATGATCTCGAAGGGTTGTGTCTACCATATAGTGAGGGTGAGGGATGTGGAGTCCAAAACTCCTATTCTTGAGTCGGTCCATGTTGTAAAAGTATTTCCGAAAGTATTCCCCGATGATTTACCCTGTATTCCTTCTGAAGGGAAATATACTTCGGGATTGACCTTCTCCCCGATACCCAACCTATCTCTATTCCTCCTTATAGAATGGCTCCAGCGGAACTTAAGGAGTTGAAAGAACAGTTAAAAGACTTGTTGGATAAGGGTTTCATCCGACCGAGTATCTCTCCATGAGGTGCTCCGGTGTTGTTTGTTAGGAAGAAGGATGGTTCACTCCGTATGTGTATTGACTATCGACAATTGAACAAAGTAATCATCAAGAACAAGTATCCTCTTCCAAGAATAGATGACTTATTTGACCAACTTCAAGGGGCAAGTTATTTCTCTAAAATTGATCTCCGGTCGGGTTATCACCAATTGAGGGTGAAAGAGCAAGATATTCTAAAAATGGATTTAGAACCCAATATGGTCATTATGTGTTTTTGGTTATGTCCTTTGGTTTGACTAATGTTCCGACGACATTTATAGACTTGATGAATAGGGTGTTTAGACAATACCTTGATATGTTTGTAATTGTGTTTATTAATGATATTTTGATATATTCGAGGAGCGAGGATGATCACATTAATCAATTGGGGATTGTGTTGCAAATCCTTAAGGAAAGACAACTTTTTGCTAAGTTTAGCAAATGTGAGTTTTGGATAAGGTCCGTGGCTTTTCTAGGCCACATTATTTCGAGTAAGGGTATTGAGGTAGATCCTATTAAGATGGATGCGGTCAAGAGTTGGCCTAGACCTCTATCACCGACAGACATTAGAAGCTTCTTGGGTTTGGCCGGTTACTATAAAAGGTTTGTTGAGGGGTTTTCCTCCATTGCTTCTCCTTTGACGACTTTGACTCAAAAGAAAGCCAATTTCGTATGGTCCGAATCTTGTGAGAAAAGTTTCCAAGAGTTGAAATATAGAATTACTTCCGCTCCGGTGTTGACCTTACTAGAAGGGACAAATGGTTTTGTTATTTATTGTGATGCCTCTCGAGTTGGATTGGGATGTGTGCTTATGAAAAATGGTAAGGTTATTGCCTATGCTTTGAGGCAACTTAAAGTCCATGAGAAGAATTATCCTACCCATGACCTAGAATTAGCGGCGGTTGTATTTTCCTTAAAGATTTGGAGGCATTCTTTGTATGGTGTCCATGTGGATGTGTTTACCGACCACAAGAGTTTGCAATATGTGTTCACCCAAAAATATCTAAATCTTCACCCAAGAAGGTGACTTGAGTTATTAAAAGATTATGATATGAGTGTTCTCTATCACCCCGGTAAAGCAAATGTGGCTGCGGATACCTTTAGTTTGTTATCCATGGATAGTGTTGCACATGTTGATGATGATAGAACAGAGTTGGTCCGAGATGTTCATAGATTGGCCCAATTGGGAGTTCAACTAGTGGATTCCACCAAGGGCGGTGTTATGGTCCATAATGGTTCCGAATCATCTTTTGTGACTGATGTGAAGGCCAAACAATGTCTTTATCTGACCTTAGTTGAATTGAAAGAAGCGGTGCTAAAGAAGTCCTTAGAGGCTTTCTCCCAAGGGGGAGATGGTGTCCTAAGATATCAAGGTCGTTTATATGTTCCAAATGTTGATGACTTGAGGGAGCATATCTTGTCAGAAGCCCATAGTTCTCGGTATTCTATTCACTCAGGAGCCATCAAGATGTACCATGATTTGCAGGTGATCTATTGGTGGAATGGGATAAAGAAGGATATCGCAGGATTTGTGGCAAAGTGTCCTAATTGCCTACAATTGAAGGTTGAGCATCAGAAATCGGGAGGTTTATCCCAAGATATTATCATTCCTACTTGGAAGTGGGAATATTTTAATATGGACTTCATAGAGGGATTGCCACGTACTCGGCATCAATATGATTCTATTAGGGTGATAGTAGATCGAATGACGAAGTCGGTCCATTTCATTCCCATCAAGGTTTCCTATTCGGCGAAAGATTATGCTAAGTTGTACTTGAGATAGATGGTAATGTTGCATCGAGTGCCCTTGTCCATCATCTCCGATAGAGGTACTCAGTTTACTTCATAGTTTTGGAAGTCTTTTCAAAAGGGTCTTGGCACGAGAGTTAAACATAGCAAAAAATTTCACCCCAAACCGATGGGCAAGCGGAACGAACAATCAAAACATTAGAAGACATGTTGAGGTCTTGCATGATTGATTTCAAGGGGAATTGGGAAGACCATTTACCCTTGATTGAATTTGCCTATAATAATAGCTACCATTCTAGTATTGGTATGGCTCCGTTTGAGGCTCTTTATGGAAGGATGTGTAGATCTCCTATAGGATGATTTGAGGTGAAATATATTTCTTTGATAGGACCCGAGTTAGTTCATGAGGCTATAAAGAATGTACGACTCATTAGAGAGAGATTTAGAACGGCCCAAAGTCGACAAAAGTCTTACGTGGATGTCAGAAGGAGAGACCTTGAATTTGATGTTCTTTATTGGGTTTACTTGAAAATCTCACCCATGAAGGGTGTAATGAGGTTTGGTAAGAAAGGGAAACTTAGTCCCCGTTTCGTAGGCCCATATCAAATTTTGAGGCGTGTTGGTAAGGTTGCATATGAGCTTGATTTGCCAAATGAGTTGGCATCGGTGCATCCAGTTTTCCATGTCTCTATCTTGAAAAAGTGTGTTGGAGATCCGACATCCATAATTCCCCTAGAAGGGTTAGAAGTGAAGGAGAACCTTTCTTATGAAGAAGTTCCGGTTGAAATCTTAGACCGACAAGTTAAGAGATTGAGGAACAAAGAGGTTGCTTCCGTGAAGGTGTTATGGAGAAACCATCTAGTTGAGGGTGCTACTTGGGAGGCCGAGGCCGATATGATGTCCAGGTATCCTCATCTTTTTCCTCCTATTCTAGCTTGAGGTAATGATTTCCTCTTGGGTTGCACTTGTTAGAAGTTATGTGTGTTTTATCTGTTTACATGATTTCTTTAAATTTGCATGTTCATGAAAAAGCTTAAGTTTTGAAAGAAAATGGCTTTTGTGATTTGTTTTCCTCATGTTTTTGAGTATTGATTATGAGTTGCTTATAGACTTCATGAGATGAGTTGTTGAACATGTCTTAGCTTGGAGTGGAGATTTCCTCCTTGAATATGTGCTTTGTGTGTAAATTGCATTTAGGCTCCATGATATTGTGTTGAGCATTGTTCTTAAGATTAGAGATGGTAGTTCCTCCTTGAATGAAAGAAATTTGAAATTTTATGCATATTGGGTTATTAGATGTAGTTCCTACTTCCATATGGTGCATTGAGTATGTTTAGCTTGCAGTTGATATTTCCTCCTCGGTTGTGTGCATTTAGATGAATTACATGCATGATGGGTTGCTATTTTAGAGTCTGTTTCTCCTAGTGATGCCTAGAATTACATTCGAGGACGAATGATCCCAAGGGGGAGATAATGTAACACCTCGGATTTGTTAAGGAAGACATTTCCTCCTTTAGCAGACTTGGCAAAGTAAAGCTCCATCGCCAAAGTTACTTGGTGATCTGCCAAGTTGAACAACTATCGCCTAGTGGGCTATCCCATGGCCCAACACACTGGAAAATCGGGCGACCTAAGTAGGGCTCGCCGTTCCAGTCGGTGCATCGCCAAGAGTCCTCCCCCATCACCAAAGTGTCCTGCCTCTTCGAATGAGTTACTGTAAATTTAGGCGAGCCAAGGGTCCACTTGGCGAGTTGCCAAGTGCCCTCGGCGAGCTCCAACGTAAAGGTCTGCAGAATTTTAAGTTGGGGTCTTAAAGATCTTTTCATATTTTCTTAATTCGTTACTACGTCATTTTACCCTTCACCTAGAAAAGTATATAAGCATTCTTTTCCTAAATTTTCCCCTACATTAAATCATTCTCTGAAGAACCAAAAAGAAAACCCAAGACCTTCCTCTCACAAATATTTCTCTCTCTAGAACTTGAAGAAGAAGAAAGAGTTCAAGCTAAGACCAAGGTCGAATCTTGAACTCTCAAGCATTTGTGGGCTTTGTAACCAAGGTTTGATGGCTTTTCATCCATGGGATCCTTTATCCCATGGAGTTCCTTAGATTCCCCATTTGTGAAGTCTAAATCCCCAATTCTAGTTAGGGTTATGATGAATGTTGATACAAATGGTTGGATTATGATTGTTTATGGTTGAAGTGATAGAATTAGATGTTTTAGGATGAAATTACATGTACCCATGCCTATCCTATGATTCTTGGGTAGAATTGATATGATTTGGATTGATGATGAAGGGAAACTTTGTGGGTTAGATGTATCCTTATAGGATAGATAATTTGTGATTAGAATTGCTTAAGATTGCAGCATAAATGATGATCATAAGATGTAGTTCTTTGAGAGTAAAGCCTAGACTATGAATTGTTGATTGTTGATGTTGTAGTGTGGAAGGGATACTTCCTAAAATGACTTGCTAAGCATGATTGTATGAATGTGAAATGTTTACTCACATGAATGATTCTAGGTTGAAAGGATTGCTCACCTAAAATGAATCTAGACTAAAATGCTAAATTATTGGTGAGGCTAGAGGCGACTATCTGTGACCTCCATATGTTAAGGATATGAGGTGATTTCCCATACTCCTTACAATTGAATAGGAGGTGATTCCCCACGTTCTTATTGTGATGAATGAACATGGAGGCGAGTACCCATGAACCTTATGAAATGATGTGGAGGCGAGTACCCGTGTCATATGATGTGACCGTGAAGGTGAGTACCCATGATCTTAAAGTAAGTAAGGCAAGAGGCGAATGCCCATTAGTCTTTATGAGTTAGGCAAAGAGGAGAATCCCCATGACTTTAAAAGTAAGTATGAATAATGTGATTATGTTATGAAGATGATTTGCTTGGAGTGTTGCTAAATATGCCTTCCATGATGTAAGCTTGACTAGAGGTGGATGACCTAAGTCTTGGCTAAGGTTAATTGAGGTTACTTAAGGAAGTATTCCTCTTTCGTTATGATGCTTATGGTAAATGTCTTGTATTGACTATTGCCTATGTTATGCTTATGTTTATGTTGTTTATGCAAGCTATCATATTTATTACATTCTTGTACTAACGCATACTCTTGCCTACATTTATTATCAAAATGTAGGGTCCAGCGATCTTGATTCACATACTTGTGGCTAGGTTCTTAGTTGATCAAGGAAGTGAAGATTTGGTGAGTCCTCATAACATTCGAGGATTGGATCCCTTTCTCCTTTATGTCATTCTTTTCATGTTGGACTATTGTATGGGCACGTCCCAAGATTTTATCTCTCATGTTAGATGGTTTGAGACAATGATGTTAGACTTTCGCTCGTTTTACGAAAGACTTTGATTGTTGGAAAATGTTTTAAATTTCTGCACCTTGTCTATTACTTTATGTTATGATATACTAAGTGGCTTGTATGAGGCCTCTCGGGGTCTTATATGCCTTGTTACATCTAGGGGGTACCCCTGGATTGTGACAGTAGGAAAGGTGGCGTATGAGAGAGCCTTATCTTAAACTCTTTCTAGTGTACATCCTATGTTGCATGTCTCTATGTTGAGGCGGTATGATCCTGACGAGTCAGACGTGCTTTAGTGGGAGTCAGTTTAGCTTGATGAGACTTTAAGTTTTGAGGAGGACCCTGTGGCTATTCTAGATAGACAGGTTCGACAGTTGCAGTCTAAGGAGATCCTGTAAGTGAAGGTTCAGTAGAGGCACCGTCTGGTTGAGTAGGGTACTTGGGAGAACGATCTTGATATGCAAACCCAATATCCTCATCATTTTGAGCCTTCAAGTATTGCCTTTGTCTTACTTTCACGGACGGAAGTCCTCTTAGTGGTATTTTTTGTAATGACCCTTGGGTCATTTATGTGTTTTCTACGTATTTTTCCTATTTTCCCCTTCCTATAGCTTCTTTATAGCTTGTGTGTGGTGTTGGATTGGATGGTACACTCCTCGAGGTGTTCGGTTGAGTTCATTGTGAGTTTTTATTTTTGGAAGCTTAATGCTTGAATGAGATGACTTTAGTCAACATCTGGAGATTCAGACGTCGGATCGGAATTCCGTTAGTTCCATCAGCTCTAGAAGGGTCATTTTTGTCAAGTTTGATGATTCGTTTGGGTTTTCAAACTTTTATTTAGAGTCCGTGCGAGCTTTTGAGTTTAGCTAAAAGTGGAACTTGGGGCAGCTTTCTTGGTAAACATGATTGGGATTTAATTTCGTTAGTGTGGTTAGACCCAAAATGTCGAGTTTGGCGAAGAATGACCTTTGGTTTGATTGCAGAGGGTGTTGGGGGTGAATTTTTAGCTTTTTAGAGTTTTGTGGTGTTTCTTTGTTAAAGTGTTGACTTTATCAATATTTTGATGAAACAACCTCGGATTGCTGTTTCATTGATTTCGTCAAGTCCAGAATGTCGTTTCCAAGTGGTTTACACTTTGAGTTTGTATCATTTGGACTCTGAGTCAATTCTGAAGGCTTGTTCGATGTTTTGAACACTTCGGCCTTTTTCTGAAATTTTTGGTGTCTGGTGCGATGGCTTAAATGAACTCTTGATCGCTTAAGCTAAGTTCTCTTAAGCAACCAAGAGGCTATTTAAGAGAAGGGCATCAGAGCGGCAGGGGTCGCTTAAGCGACCCACCCTTGGCTTTTGCGAAGGCCACTAAAGCGACCAATTGGACATTGAAGCGAAAGACGCCTCTTAGGCGGGCTTCAATTTTTTAAACATTTGGCCGTTTAAGTGGACTTTTTGCTGTTTTTATGAAGATCGCTAGGTTAAAATCACAATATGCATCTTTTTATTCAAAAAAGAACCTAACTACTTTGGGAGCTCGACCTTAGGAAATTTGGAGTTGTTCTTGGTCATTTTCTACGATTCAAAGATAAGTTTCTTCCTTTCCCTCTCTTCTACGCTTTTATGTCGTTCATTTCGTTATTCAATTTCATTTCCGACCTCAAATCCCCTAATTCCTATACTTTAAAGTATTGTAATTTGGCCATTTGAGGTCCGAATTGAGTCCCATTTGTGCCCATCTTCCGGGCATGTGATCTTTTTTCCAAAGAGGATAGTATGATAATTTCCTTTTTGTAATTTTGTTGCGTCGATTCGTGGGCTGATATTTGGCCCAATTTCAAGTAAAAAATTCTTGTTAGTTATATGGGTATTGTTGGAATCGTATTAACTTTCTCGCTGTGTTCTTGATAACTTGGTAGCAATCCGAGGCTCTCTAGAAGGGAAAAGCACCAGAGTTGTAGTTCATGTGCCATTTCGGCCTTGATGTAGGTTACAACTTTCAATTCTTAGACTTGGATTAGTTAGATTGATTATATTTGGGTCGTATCACACGATTTAGGTTGAACCCTTAGGTTGTGTTGAGTTTATTTATCCTTGGATAGTTCTGGCCATATGTTAGGTTGTTTTAATTTAGTTTAGTCGGAGAAGACTTAGTTTAGATGATCCTTGTGTGGTTAGTATCCTTAGACCTTGATTCTAAGTGGTGTGAAACATAGGGTTATGTGGTTTTTTGTTGCTTTGGCTAATATTTATGTGCCCTCGAGTTGTGACTTTTGTTGTATATTAAATTATTCGGCATGAGGCCATGAGCTTGGATTAGCAGGAGTCCCAGGTTAGTACCCTTGTAGTGTAATGGGTATTCTTCCCAATTCTGTGTGCATTCCATGGGTTGATTGTGATTGTGCTTCTAAGGAGTTTTTCTATCTGAATGAGTTTTGGGGGGAAAATGACTGGGTTTGTAAAAAGGAAATTAACCTTAATGAGTTGGAAGTCCTTGAGACTTGTTTTGAATAAAGAGTGGTAAAATGCCTTTTTTTCTCAATTTATCGCACCTTTCGGCTTCTTTTACTCTGATGAGCTCGAAGTATCATTCCGGGCGGCCTATTTGATTAGGCTCGCTCAGGATATAGTCTACTACTTAGATTTCACTTTGTTGATAGGCTCGAAATACCATCCCGGGTGGCCCATCGACACATATATTTGTGTTATTGGTAAGCTTGACATGCCATTCTGAGCAACCCGTGGATACTTATATCCGACTTATGGATAAGCTTGATGTGCCATTCCGGGTGACCAGTGGATACTTCTATCCGGGTTGTTGGCTTACAGTTAAACTTGAGGTACCATTCCAGGCGGCTCGATGTTTTTTCGGGCTTAAGATCTTCCTTATTTTGGGTCTTACATTGTATCATTGCATGAATTTTTCTTTGTGTGTTTGGATTGTCTGGTTTGTGTACAGTTGTAGTTGGTTATTTATATTATTTGTTTGTTCTCTAGTGTTATCTTGTTATGCCTTAGTTTTCCCTAGTCTTGCTAGTATCATCATGCTCCTTATTTATATTTCATTTTTCTGAGCTCGGTCGGCCTATGATGCCTACTAAGTACCCCGTGTTTGGTACTCATTTTGCACTTCTGCATCTTTTTTTGATGCAGCTCCTAGTTCGACCCACCCTTAGTGAGCATTTTGATCTTCCGTAGGTGTCACATACTTGGATTTTGGTGAGCTCCTAGCGCCCAGAGACTTGGTAATGTCCTTTTTACTAACTTTCATTTTGTATTTTGGATTAGTCAGTTCTTTGTATATATATGACTTTCTGTTCGTAGTAGCTCCTGTATAGGTGACACCAGGTCTCGGGGATTGGTAGCTGGTGTTAGTTTGTCTCTTGGTCACTTTTGGGCCTATTTTATACATTTTGTATCATACTACAGATATATGATATGACCATTCTTTTGATATACATTATCCTTGTCTTCCGCTTTTATTACTTATGTTCTATATAATTTGTGTCTTCCACAATCTTGTGACTTCGGTTTTAGGCTTGTCCGCTCGGTGGGTTGTACAGGGCGTCATCTTGACCCGACTTAGGATTGTGACAATATTAGAGTCTTTTATTTTATTTTTTGAACCCCTACCCTAGAGTATCTTACACGACTATTCAATGAAATAACTTAACGGTCAACGCAGAACATATATACATGAGAAAAAAGACTGATTTATTGAATTCTTCATTTAATTCAACCTATTTTTTTTCCATGTAGCATAGAATTCAAAAACTTTAAGCAAAATTAACTGCAAATGTCTTTTTTTTCATTGTTTTTTTTTGTAAGATAATAAATACTACCTCTATCACAATTTAATGACCAACTTAAATTTTTATAGAGAATTTGATTATTCAAATTAAATAATATCTCCGTTCACTTTTAATTGTCATGTTGCGCTTTTCGAAAGTCAATTTGACTAATTTTCAAAGTTAAATTAGATTACATAAATTTGATATTTAAAAAAATAAGATATTCAAAAACTATACAAAAAGTACTATAAATCACATTTTTTTGCATATCAATTTGATAAAAAAAATATATCATAAAATGTTAGTCAAAGTTCTTATAGTTTGACTCTAAAAAAAAGGAAACCATGACAATTAAAAGCGGATGGAGGGTGTATTAAATAGGATTAACTTTGTGAGAAATATTTGAATTCATTTGGTCAAACGGTAACAATTAATGCATATATATACTTATTAAATTAGGCAGTCCAGAATATAATTGCTCTTATTAACTTTTTGAGAATTATTTGAAGAGAGTATTATCTAGTAGTGTGAATGTGAAGAGTAGTCAAACAAAATTAAAATTAGCTACCTCGAAAAGATCATATATAAAACATAGATTTCAAGGGAACAACTCAGCATACTCGTGTACACATATAAATCACCAGATATTCTCTTTCACTTCTTTTTTTTTCCAAGCAAATATATTAGCAGCCAAGAGGAGGTGCTTGGATCAGTAGGTCTGACACTAATTTTCTTCTTCGTTCAGTTCAAGTATTAAGAGATTAACTCGATGGTCAAGACGACAGAGGATAGAGATTTGCTTCTTCATTTAGTTTAATTCATTTTTGTTGATATGTTCTCTTACTATGAAGGAGTCAGATCATGTAAGGGTGAGTTTGTTTGCTTCAAAATCTCTTTTTGTCATCTAATTCTTTATCCCCTTGTGTTCAATCTAGTAAGTATCTATTGTTTATTGGTGAAATGCCTACTTAAATTTGCAATTCTTTTTTGGTGTCTTTTTGCATTTTCATTGGTGAAATGCCTACTTAGATTTGCAATTCTTTTTTGGTGTCTTTTTGCATTTTCCCAGGTTCTTTTCATTTTATGGACTATCTTTAATAAAAATGTAGCTCTTTTTGGTTTAGCATTGTTTGTTCCCACTTTTATGCTTTATTTGAATTTGTGGTAAAAATAATTTTTCCTATATTTAGTCCTATAGTTTGATAATTTTATGTCTTATGGAGTTTTTTCTTCTACAATTTTGTATGAATTATTCTCGATCCAATTAAGTTTGATTTGCAAAAAGTGTAACGATGATCGAAAAAAGAGACCCCCCCTTTCTTTCATAATATTTTTAATGTTGTAATTTTATTAAAAGAAAAAACAAGTCTAAGTATATTTTTTTTTCAAATTTCTGGAATCGGTCAAAACTATTTTATTTATTTTTCAACTATGAAATCATTAGTATGGAGGGAAGATTTCACTTTGTGAGAGAATGAATTATTAATTTAATTAATTCAATGATAAATTTTCTTTTTGTTTTTTACAGTATACACTCCTTAGGATTGAATTACAAAAGAAAGAGAAAGATGATTCCAATAAGAATAAAAAATCTGAAAAACACAACGCAAGCAAATACGAAAAGGACCGAGACGGTAAGCAATTAATTTTGCGAGTGAGTCATTATTTTTAAAATTAATTAGAGTATTAGTGGTAGAATTTTAAAATTTCAAAGTATTATTAATAACAATAATTTGGTAAAATAAATATTTAATTAATATTTATTAAGGGGAGTACGAACTGCAAACTGGTCAAACAAAGGAGAACGAAGGGAGTAATTCAAAACTTCCGATCAAAGATGGAAAAGATGCAAATTATCACGTGCAACAAGGAATACGTGAGAGCAAAATGAATGGTTCAAACACCAGTGAACTCACCATTACGGTAATTTTCGTTTCTTCTTTATATCTGATTGTTTCCCTTTATTACTTTGTTTTCAATTTATTAATCACCTCTAGTTAATTTTATCAAATAAGAGTTAATAAGATTAATGAAAGCTTGTTTATTAAGGTAAGATTTTACTTTCCTTTTACATATATTTTTGAATTCATTTATTTTATTGATCATGGTCTTTTATTATAAAATAAATTTTCTATTTTCAGTCACTAGACAAAAATCAACAGGAAAGTTGTAAGGAGGTGATACAGAATGAGAGATCTAAAGAATATAATGAAAGTATAAATGAAAAAGAGCAAGTGACTCTCAAGGGGAGGAACCATTTGAAAAACAACAGCACCAACAACAAGATGACATCAACGGTATCAAATAAATTTTACATTTAACAATTGAAATTCGATTTGGAGGTGGAGAAGAATCCTATAATTTTATATCAATGGATTCAAAGTATTATTTATTGTCTATGTTTGCCATTACCTCTCATTTGGTTTTGCATGACTATAAGGTGGGTTGGAGCATACTATTATCACGAGTAATGATAGTCTCCCGGAAGATACCGATCTTATTCGAAAGGACAACAACACCGATAGTGGCTCAAAAGTTTTCATAATTGATGAAAACGATCAAAACTATTACCGACTGAAGCAAGGAGTACCAAGGAGCATAAAATTCCGCTCCATTATTAACATATACAAGGTATTTCAAACTATATTAAAAAATGGTTTTAGTCCATTGATATTGTATATAGTTATTTTAGTTAGATGATCAAGTTTCCTTTCTTTTACAGCATACAAAGAGACTCTCATCACCTGAAGAGGAATATAATTGGAGTCGTCCAAATAATTTAGAGAACCAGAAATCTAAAGTACACAATGAAGGCAAAACAAGAAAGGATCAAGTAAACACCTTCGAGGAGATAGTACCTAACAAACAAAAACATAAATTTATTCATGGTACGCAATAAATTAATTTAAACATCTTACAATTGACTTATTCTATTAATTATTTTATTTTTCAATTTGTTATGCGTGATTTTCAGAATATAATTTTTTGAACTCATAATTATTTTTTCTATGTCTATTATATACTCTCATTTGATTATGCATATTTTCAGGTGAGCCTGAGGTAAAAAAAGTCAAAAGGGATAGCCTTTCAAAGAATTTTGATCGTGTTTTAAACGACAATGACGCCAATTGTGGCTCAAAACTTTTGACAAGAGGAAAAAATGTAGAAAACTATCGTATCACACAAGATATACCAAGAAGTTTAAAATTTTGTTCCATCACTGACCTCTACATGGTAATTCATGTATACCTTCTGTCTATTATATTTTCTTACGTTAAAATTAGGATCATTGAACTACAGTTTGCTCCTTTTATTTTGATCCTTAAATACTTTCCTAAATAAAAAATTAAATTGTTAAACTTAATTTTATTATATCTCATAAACTTTCCTTGATTTTCCAAAGTGTACTACCAAACTTTCACCAGTTGAAGACGAATATAATTGGAATCTTTCGAGGTAATTACTACAACTTTCTATCCCTATTTTTTGTTAAATAATCTCTTAAAACTATGCTCTGCAATTTTGTATTGAGTTTAATCACTCTCAAGAAGGAAACAAATGTGAAAATTAATAAATTGTACGATATAAAGAGTTAAAGTCGCTATACCATCTATTCCATACGGCTATCCAATTACAATTGTCCTTTATCATGAACCAATAGCGAATAATTTTCTTTAAACATTCAAGTAATGCATATACTGTGATATTTTGCAGGAATATAAGTAAAGCTATGGCACCAACATGACGTAACTATAAGCCAAATACACTTACTGGAGAAACTGTTTCAGCTATTCAGTCTATCGATGAGCCAAATAAATGTACTTTTGCTACTACCACAGGTATATGCCTTCTTATGTTAATCAAAGAATAGTAATTATTTACTTTTGAGGTTTGAAGCGAAAATTTAGAAAATATTATAACCTATACACCACTATCTATTTAGATATTATATTTATTCTTCATCAGATAATATATCTAGAATTAAGAAAAGTTGACGAAAAGCTACAGGAGAGGGTCTTAAAAAAATTAAAAGATCTTTCGGGAAAAATGTGGTTGTTGGTAAAGGGAGGCCAGTTAAGGTGATTCAATCAGAAAAAACTCTCAAATGAGTTGGGGATAGTTGCACAAAATTTTCTTACACTTCCAAACGAGAGGAAGAAACTCACAATAGAGGAAAAAGATGATGCTGCTCGTGCTAAAATTGTAAGTTATACAAATTTCTTTCCTAGTGGTATTTTAATGTTGAAATTATTGTGCACACTTTTTTGTGAACAAATAGATGTATTCATTGTGTTTGGATAATTTGATTTTTCTGATTATTAGATTTTCTCAATGCATAGAAGCACGCTCCTAGAAATAGAGGAGTAACTCGTTTAAAGTATAATCAGAAAATGATATGCACTAGTGATATTCATCCTTTGCCTCGACTCTAGTCAAAATCTTAAACCCAACTTTTTTCATTTTCAGTTTGATTCTTTGGTATGCAGAAACGATAGTATTGTTTACTCGAATTCCAACGTCTCCTAATCTTTGTTTGAAGAATAGGTTCTCTAGACGATCCAAAAACAATAGTTTGAATGTTTCTTTTGATGCATATTACTTGATCACTAAGTTTTATAATAACATATGGATCAGTTTTGCCTGATCAATAGAGGCCAAATAACTTATAGAAAGACAGGCATCGAAAACAAAAGAGGAAAATACATGTTCAGAAAAGTAGTATCTCTATAAAAATAATCACCATAGAAGGTAGACTGCGTAGGAGCAGGTCTAGAGATGGCATGTGCAACATCGATTGATGTTTGTTATCGTTATAATTTCAGCATCTGATTGTTCAGTTGTCTTTTATGTTTGTGTTCTTACTTTACTTTCTGTCTAAGCAATCAATATGAAGTAAATTTCTATTGACGTATCCTACGACGTTTTTCTTTAGTTTCTGGTTGAACAAATATGGAATTAATGAATAGATAACAACTTTGTAGTTTTTAGCAGCTAACTTTGTTTCCTTTTCATGATTTAGTGATCATTGAACTCTATCAAGTAATCTATTAAGGTACATTTAATAACTTCAAAACGGTTTAGTTGTTTTATTTCATAATATCATAAAGTATGCAATCTAAGCAAATATCTTTTATCTACCATTTACATAGACTGAGGAAGATGAAAATCAAGATCAAATGCAAGAGAAGTGCTTCTGTATGGAATGATATTTTGAGAAACAATATCTATATTTTTGTCTTAGTTTTGTTAATGTTTAATATGTTTCAACTATACTTTCAAGTTGGATAAACTTTATTTGATATCAACTTTTCTTTAAGTAGTATGCAATGAGATACCATCTCAATGTTATTTTTTTAATTAGTATTATATATTAACGTGCAATTTATTTATTTATTTATTATTATTATTATTATTATTATTATTCCTTTAGTATGTTATTATTATTAATCTGTATCTTTACCATTATAGAATAAAATGCTCCAAGTTATGAAATTTAAGAAAATAATGTATTATTTAAAAACTAGGTAAATTAATTGTGCTTTGCTCGGTAATGAATTATCTCTATTAGCTTACATCGTATTGTATTTGGTGTATAGTTGTCAAAGTTAATGTAAATACAAAGTACATCTCTTTGAGTTTTTTGAAACATCGTATGACCATTTGAATTGTCTCATCAAGTCAATCGAAATCATTGATGGTACTAATTTGCATTGACAAAAGACATTTTCACTTGTTTTGGTTTTGATCACTACATTCAAAACATGTGAAGCTTAGCGAATTTTAATCTAATGTGTAAAATGACATATTTATTTTCATTGGGTCTGATTAATTTGGATTCATGATAATTGACATTTCTAAATTAGTATTATCTTCATTATGTTTCTGACTTTCATTTGACAAAATATGGGATTAGTATCGGACTCCCGTTATTATTTCTTTGCGGGATAATTTTTAGACATACACTTGAGCTTGACTTCAACTTTTACATTAAAAAATACTCCAATTTTAAGTATTCATCTCCTCCATGTCACTTAAACACTCCCACTTATAAAATGGTAGTCTTCCAATATTATTTTTTTCTTCAATAAGTAGCAAATGAATCTTTAAAGAATATGGTAAAGCACTGGCTATTTCAATTCTTTTCAAATATAACCGAATAATATCAAAACAGTTTATTTGTAAATATTTTCTATCATCACTTACATTTTTTTTCTTCAGTTTCACAAGATAG
>JAJOOO010029041.1:0-30774 GCA_029582685.1 Solanum piurae
CTTTCTAAGTCTTGTGTTATATTATGAAAAGTTTTAAATTTTCCGCTATTTTTCTATGATAATGCAATGACGAATGCTAAGGGCTTGTATAAGACCTCCGAGAGGTCGAATACGCCGGTAACGACTAGGGGGTGCTCTCGGGTCATTACAATAGAAAAGTTTTAAATTTTCCGCCATTTTTCTATGATAATGCTATGACGAATGCTAAGGGATTGTATAAGACCTCCGAGAGGTCGAATACGCCGGTAACGACTAGGGGGTGCTCTCGGGTCGTTACAACTTAACAGATTGTATGGGGTTCCACGGATTGTCTAGTTGTTCGTGGTTCCTCATAGGGGCCTGGGTGGTTCTTGATTGTTCTCACGGCAAACTTAATGGCCCGTGTGCCATTCCACAGCCCGTGTAGGGGTCTGCGGTTCTCCACATTTTTTTTGGGTGTGAACCACGATGAGGGTGATGGGTCGTGGACCTATTCACGGCCGTGGAGCCCTCTCTAATCCACCCTATTTCCCCTTGTTCAGTCTTAGATGGATTTTTAAGGTGTTACAATATCTTCCCATTAGGATCATTCGTCCTCGAATGAAGACTAAACATGCTGAGTTTGGAGGTGAGAAAACCCATTTATTTACAGCCAACAAAATTTAGTATGAACAAGTTCTTCTTGTGCCCTATCAAAAAAGTCAAAACTCTTCGGAAAAGTGACAACTCTTTGTAAAAGTCACAATCCTTCGGGAAAGTCACAACACTCTAAAAAGTAACAACCCTTCAAAAACTAACAACCCTTGAAAAAAGTCAGTATCCTTTTCGAAAAAGTCACAATTATTGAATATGAAAATGTTACTACTTTATATATATATATATATTATAATATAAATAAATATACACTATGTACTAAATTAAGTGTTCTAAGAAGAGGAAGAATAGAAAACTTATAAAATTTTGTAGTTGAAAAATATGAGAGAACTCCTCTTTTTATAGCCAACAAAGGTAGTAATAACATGTGCTTATTATACCCTCTCAGAAAGTTTAATTATTGTGGTATGTGATGAGTCCACAATTTGAACTCATTTAGGGCGTGATTTTAATAGAATTAGTGTCCTCAAATGCATATTTTGTCTCAATAACTGATGTAAAACCTTAAGTTTCAGGTATTTGGAGTTTGAGACAAAGCATGGACACTACTTGGAAAAAGGGAACAAAACGGCTGAAAAGATGAAGAAAAGAAGGCATGAGGATTGCCTAATGCATTAGGCGAGTCGCCGAATGGCCTGAACCTCACCGAAAGTTCCAGTGTGCTGAGCCCTGAAGGAAAAGATCAAGTCGGCTATGAATAGGAGCAGGCGGCGCGTCGCCAAATAGTTTCGCGATGCAGTACTATACCACCCAATAATCTAGAACGCGAAGATGCTGAAGGCAAGAGCTGAAAGACGATGAAGCAAACCAAAGGGCGGATTGCAGAGTGCATCGGCGATCACGACTAACTGCACCGAGTGACCCTTCGCAACACACTTTTTGACACCAATAAATACTTGTTTAAATTTTATTTTAAAAGGCATTTTCAGATACAACATTTTATTTTTCTAAGTTTCAATTAGAGATACATTGTTGTTAGACCTTGAAGATTTAAAGGGTTTCATCTCCAAGAAATTGGACTTGGGTCTCAAATATTATTCACTCTTGACGTGTTTTAAGACTTAATTCTTCATACCCAGTTGATGGAAACTGATATTGGTATAATTTTTATCTCTTCTACATGTCTAGCTAAAACCCCAACTCTTGGGGTGTGATTTTATGAATATTGGTTAAATTATATGTTGGGTCTTGCTTATTGATGGTTTATTTGTTGTTTAAATGTGATTTCTTTTAGTAGTTGTGTATGAACTTAATGGAATTGTAGTTGCAAATACAATTTCATCTTAGTGTTTTTGGTTTGCTCGAGAGAGATGTCGTAAAATTAAGACTACGAAATTGATAGCCGGTGGTATTGGGTCGATCTAGAGAGTGAATCCTAGTCCTTCTCCCACACATTCAGCTCGAGAGAGTGAATGGGCTAAGGTGGAGGCTGTGCTTAATGCGGCAACTCAGTGTTCGAGAGAAACCGAGTTGATTCAGGGTAAGTTGCTCGAGAGAGAATTTACCCCCACTATAGTCTAGCCTAGTCACAAATACTCAACAATTTACTATCAAAAGCACGTACCCGATCATTTAGTCTATACCGTATTCCTATCACATCCAAAGAATCATGTCTCTCTATCTCATTTTCTTATATTTTGACTATTTTTGTTATTAGCATAATACAAACCCCCATTGATAGTTGACGCTTGCGTCACCCCTTAGATTTAGTATGTTTTTATTCGTTAATATTTATAGCTATGACTAAGTAGAACTTTATTTTATTTTTCTATAAATTCTCAAAACCAATCCCTGTGGAAACGATCCAAACCCTTGGTTGGGTTATATCACTACACGCGATCGTTTGGCACTTGAACCGAAATAGTGTCAGTTGATTACGTCGAACATCAACATGGCGCCGCTGCCGGGGAGTGGTGTTATTAGAGAATTTGTAGTTCAGTAGGAATTTCGTTCTTGTTAGTCATAGTTTACTTATTTAATTTTTAGTTTAGTTTTGTTTGTTTGTGTGAATATTTCAGGAAGTATGAGTGTGAACGGCAACAATGGCAGCCAAGTAGGCCATCAAGACGACATCAGAAACCCTAATGATGTAAATGAGCCTCATGTAATGACCCCCATCTCATGGGCGGTATTGGTTCCATTCGCCTGTCTCTGACCGAAGGGAATGTTGTATTTCACATCACGAGTACCATGTTGCAACTCTTGCAACTAAAGGCTCTTTTCAGTAAATTGGCTCATGAAGACCCTCTTGAGCACATTCAAAATTTCGTAGATGTGTGCGGACCATTCTCTTTCAAAAAAATATCCCAAGAGTCGGTTCGTCTATGATTGTTCCCATTCTCTTTGATAGGAGAAGCATGCAAGTGGCTAGCTGAATTGCCACGCGACTCAATCACTTCGTGGGAGGAGTTGGTCACTGCATTTAATGTGCAATTTTTCCCTCCCTCAAAGATGATGACTCTTCGGGACAACAACCAAAGCTTTAAGCATTTGGAGAGCGAACCAATTCATGAGACTTGGATGCGATTCAAGAAGTTGGTGCTCCAATGCCCAACTCATGGCTTGCCTGAAAGACCTTTGTGATCTTGAGTGAGCTGAAGCAAGTGCTGATTGGAAAATACGGGCAAACCTATGGGTGAAATTATGCATTATGTTCATCTTTATGAGTCTGAGCGTTGCATTTTATTCCGAAGCTTTAAAATGTGAACCATTGTGTGAATATGGAATCATTCTTTGTGTGAGTTCATTTGAACACTTTGGTTGAGCTTGAACTTGCATTTGAAGCAAGTATTGTGAGCATGGGATTCTTCGATATTGGTGAGTCACAACTTGAATCTTTGAGTGCACAATTGATCCTTGCATCAGTAAGTTGAGTCTTTTTGTGTGCATTCATGATTGAGTCTTGTGTAGCACTGTTTGTGACATCCTTTTTGAACTGCTGAATTTGAGTTTTACTTGAGGATAAGCAAAAGTTTAAGTTGAGGGTGTTGATGAGTCCGAGATTTGGACTCATTTAGGGCTTTATTTGGATAGATTTAATGTCCTCAAATGCTTATTTTATGCCAAAAACTGATGTAAAGTCCTTGATTTTCAGGTATTTGGATTGAGGAACCAAGCTTGGACACTAATTTGCAAAAAGGAACGAAGCGAGCTGAAAAAATGAAGAAATAAAAGCCTGGTGATCGCCAAGTCCATTTGGTTAGTCGTCGAATGGTCACAATCTCGCCGAAAGTTCCAGTGTGCCAACCCCTGAAGGAGAAAATCAAGTTGGCTAGAGAAAGGAGCAGTCAGCGTGTCACCAAGTGGTTCTGCAATGCAATGTTAGATCACCCAAAGTTACAGAACTTGAGGATGCTGAAGGTCAATTCAAAAAGGTGATGGAACTGACCAAAGGGAGGATCGTCGAGCTGATCGGAGAGCCCGGCTTACTGTGCCGAATGGTCATTCACAACATATTTTTTGGCGACTATAAACATGTTTCTGAACATTTAGTTTAGAATCTTTTTTTGTCAATCAAATATTATTCATAGCATTCATTAGAGTAGTTTTCAGTTGGAAATCTGAGTACTGAGACAAGTTTCTCTTTGCTTTGAAGAATTGAAGTTTTTCACTTTTAAGAAATTGAAAGTGGGTCTTTGAGATTCTTTAGTGTCGACCTTTGTAAAGACAAAATTAATCATAACGATTTTTATCTTTTTATGATGTCTAGCTAAAATCACAATTCTTGGGGTGTGATTATGTGATTATGGGTTGATTTAGCTTATGGGTATTGCTAATTATTAGTTTAAATTCTATTTAGAAGTGATTTGAATCAGCAATTGTGGTTTAATTTAAAGAATTGTAGTTGCAAATGCAGTTATACCTTCGTGTTTTTGGCTTGCTCAAGAGAGAGGTTTAAAAACCAAGATTATTGGTTGATAGTCTGTGGGTATTGGGTTGTCATGAGTTCATCTCGAGAGAGTGAATCCTAAACCCTTTTCCACACATTCAGCTCGAGAGAGTGAATAGACTAAGGCGTAGGTTGTTCTTATTTTGCATGCTTATCGATGTTCGAGAGAAATTGACTTGATTCGGGGTAAATTGTTTAAGATAAAGTTTACCTCCTCTATAGTCTAGCTTAATAACTGATCTTTGGCTATTTCCTAACAGTTGCAATTACCCGTTTGTCTACATTAGCCTATAATCAAATCACATCCCAAGAACCCGTCTCATTATTGTTATTTTTGCGTTGTTTGTTGTTGATGTAGTTGAGAATTTATAACCAACCAACCCCTCCCCCCATTACTTGACATTCGTGTCACCCCCTGATTTAAATCATGTTTTTATTTGATAATGTTTATTCCTATGATTGACTTGAACATATTTGTACTTTTCTACTGAATCTTAAGCACGTACCACTCCCTATGGGATTCAACCCCAACTCATTTAGTTTGGTTATATACTAACTAACGATCGTTGATGCTTAGAATCGAATGAAGTGTCTTTGATAATGTTATTAAATCAACAACTCAACTCAGGGACTCCATGGGTAAAATGTAATAGTCCCATTATTAGGAATAAAATATCAAAAGGGATAAGGAACTCAATACTCAAGCCTTAGAACTTGAAGATACTACTCCTCTCAGAGATACTTAACTTAAGAAGTTCTTGCGGAATTTATGGGCATGAGCGACTCGACTCGAGGGTCTAAATAATAATATGGAACTCATGTGTACGACTCTTATCATTCTCATACTTACTTCCTAAAAACTTAGCTCAAATTGATAGTTGATCTCAAAGGATTCACAATTGAACTCAAAGACTTTCTTGTACTTTACTCTTAACTATTTCTTGAATTTGAATTATGAATTCAAAAGTTATGGTTCATGATATGAAGGATATCGTTATTATAATGTAGACTCATGAATACATTCTCCTCATTCTCATACTGACTTGCTCAAGTCTTGACAAAAGTTATTAAAAGTTGTAGAAGACTCCTCAAAAAGACTCAAAGGGACTTCCTCAAAATGTTCAAAAGAAATCTCAAAACTTAACTCTTAGTTATACCTTGAAATTGAATTATTGATTCAAGGGTTATGATTTCATGTTGTGGATGATATCTCGATGTTAAGACGTACCTTAGAGTGTAGAAATCAACGAAAAAACATAGGTACGATTCGAGGGAACTCAAATGGAAAGAAGTGGGAAAGGGTAGAGGACTTGGCGACCCTGGCGTACTGAGTGGCGTGCCGCCCCAGAGCTAAAACTACAAGGGAAAGTCATTCCCTATGGAGTGGTGTGGCGCCCCAGAGCCAAAACTACAGAAGTAAAGTCGTGGCGTACTGAGTGGTGTGGCGCCCCATCCATTTTCCTAGAAAACTTGATGAATTCGCTTACTCATTTTCTAACCCCAATTAACCTAGGATCGAATTGTTTCTTCCCCAATCACTTAGTTTAGAATACCCAACCTAAGTTCAAACTAATCTAGTAAAAAAAAACCTTAAATTCGAATTTATCTCAAGAATCCATCAAAACCCCAACAAAACAAGATTTAGAATGAAACTTCAAGAAAGCTTATCAAGAACTCCATTTCATCGACTTCAATAACAAAATTGTGCTAAAAATAACATGATTGGCGTGTGGGTGAGTGAACCCAACACTATGGAAATTGACATACCTATTAGGGATCAAACCCATGGCGAAAATCCGCAACGAAACTCAAGAATCTCGATGAACGCTTTAAACCCTTCCTTTTTTCTCTTCGTGGACTCTCTTCTAAAACCCTAAGCGTATTGGTGATGAATGAAACTATTTGAATCTGTTGAGACCCCTAAATTATTACTAAAAATGAATTGAATCTGATTGGGTAAGGAAATGACCAAAATACCCTTCATATTTTCGGATAACTTTCGTTAACTAGTCAGCCTAACTTCAAAAGAGCATATCTCACTCATACGAGATCAAAAATTAGAAAACTAGGTGGCGCTGGAAAGATAATTCAAAGAACTTTCATTTGATATCTTTTGGGCCACCTAACTCATCATGTACTGAAATTTATGGTAGTTTGAAGTTGACCCAAAACTTAAAGGAACCTAGGAATGACTTGAATGAATTCTCTTTTATTCTTTTTGGAACTCAAGGTGCTACATCTAGTGACCTTAACACTTCCGAAAAATTTAAATTCATTAGTAAAAACGTACTCACTACGAAGGATGGTTCAAGTCTAAGCTCAAAAAATTTCTGGGGTGTTACAATTTCTTCCCCTAGGGATCATTCGTCCTCGAATGACTACTGGACTAGGTATGGAATGGGGTTACTCTTACTAAGGTCTGAGTTTAATGGTATGCTCTTACTATATTCCAGCTTAACCCAAATCCTTAGGTTCAGGTTCTATACCTCTCTATAGGGAATCTCATCCCAAGACTGTCACTCTTTACCAATCAATCAATCAATACTACCTTAAAAAAATGAACTCCCAAACTTGAATGTTAAATTACTATAATACCCCCAATTAAAAACACTTAATTTATTTTATTTATTAGTTTAATTATTTTTATTATATTAAAAATATATGCCTTTTCACATTAAAGGGTTGTGATTTTTTCAAAGAGTAGTGACTTTTCCCAAAGGTTGAGACTTTTTTGATGGGTTGTGACATTTTCGATGAGTTGTGACTTTCCGAAGGGTTGTGATTTTTCCAAAGGGTTGTGGCTTTTCCAAAGGGTTGTGCCTTTCTCAATGAGTTGTGACCTTTCCAAAGGGTTGTTACTTTTCCTATAAGCAGTTACTTTCTCGAAAGGTTGTAACTTTTCTTATAAGGCACACTTAGCACCTATTCATACTACTATTTGTTAGCTATAAATAGAAGAGTTTCTTCTCACATTTAAACTACAATTTTTTTTACTCTTCTTCTTAAAAAATCTCAAGCGTTATTTGCAACTGTTGATTATGTTCACAATTCAACGAAATTCGAGGTATCACATAAGAAATAGTTGGTGAACAAATTATAGCAAATCATTCAACAATTCACAGTCGTAGATTTTCTTACGATTTTCATGAGTTAACAATGACAAAAAGTTGTGGGAACGACAATAATAATAAAAAAATATAAAAAAAGTTACATGATTTGGGTATGATAATTCTTCTTTATTTTTTTATTTTTTTATTCTCTTACCCTCCGGAGTTTCTTTCTAATTTTGGTAAAACAACGGGCATCAACATAGTCCATTGAATTATTAGTTTGGATATAAAATCGGCTATTTCAAAAATAGTTTTTAGCTTTTACTTATAATATGATTTCAATCAAATGGAAAAATTACTTCTCTATTTATGATAGTCTTACTCAAGTATTAATTGAGTAATAATATTTTGTAAAAGATAGATTTCATATAAAGATAAAATATTGAAATATTTATGGTAATCCTTATTAGTGTCATGCACATACTACATTTCAAGAATGAATATTAAAGAGAAAAATTGTACTTAAATGGTGTTCATCATTTATGTTCATAACCTCGAGAGGAAAGGCTATTGGTGACATTATTTATATTGATATTTTTTAAAAAAAAAATTGTTGGTTAGATTCACTTACAAAATTCAGTGAAGTAAAAATACTACTAAAGAAATGTCACTTTCTCCCCACATTTAAACTTTGAATGTATTTTGAAATATTTCAATGATATCTGGTCATTTTGATCTCAAAATACAAGTAACTCTATAAAAATTTGTATTAATTACTTAAAAACACGTTTCCTATGTTCTTTCAATTATAATTATTTACTAAAAAGCTTCAATTTAGTAATATTTATTCTATTTTACAGCATTGTATACTATATATACAATACACACGTGCAACGCACGTGCCATGAAACTAGTATATATATATATATTTCTGAAAATGTTGTATTGTTGCACAGATGAAGCAGCACCTAGAAGGGCCTTGAGAGCAACAATTTAATGAATAAAAAATTTCCAAAAGGGATCAAAAATATTATTTTGCTGTTGTTTCAAATAATTTTTCTCCTTCTATAAATTTTGTTGAGTAACAAAGGACAATTACGATAAGTACTTAAGGTTTGGCCTTAGACAAATATACTGTCTCTAAATTTTTTTATTTATGTAGTTGTGGTCTAAATTTTTAAGGGTCTTAACTTATTTTATTTTCAAGAACCTTCACATAATATTTTTTTCACAAGGAATATATTCTAACCATAAAATTATCAGATTCTATATATTTCATGTACAAAATAATTGAAAAAGTGATGCTTTATCACTTCATAGGAATATCACTCAATATTAGCAACACAATTAGATCACCAACCACATATTATGATAAATTATGTAAAAGATAAAAATGATTAGATATCAAGATTATTTTGGTCATTCATTAAATATTTACAATTCATGACATATCAAGATAATGCCAAATTATTTAATTTCTTTTGAAATATTTTTAAAACATACTAAAATTTAGTTTTTTTAATATATGTAGCAATCGTATATTAGAAAGGATGTTCAAAACCTTAATGAGATTATTTATGTCCACACGAAGAAGGGATAAATTACCTAGTATTCTATAATGTGTTTGCCTACGTACTCTTTTCTAAAATAAATAATGAATATGATACATTCAAATGATTTTAAACAATTCTATAAAGGCATCATAATCCAATTACCACACATATTTATGAAGTTGTTTTGCGCTTTAATTAAATAAATTTTAACAATTCTTGGTAAACAACTAGCAAGAACAAAAATTAAAAGTTCAGGAGATGACTAATAAAGTTGGAGAATGCATGAGACTTAAATTATTTTTTAAGAAAGAAATATGGAGTACAATGTTTTTTAAAAACAAAAGTGTCTTTTAAAGAGTCATTCAAGATTCTGTCACAGATTTCATGCATTCAGACTTTTTGAGATACATTAAAAGATTTTTAAGTAATAAAATGAACAGACTTAATGGTCTAATGTATGGACCATTCAGATTCAGACTTCCATTAAGTGCAAACAAATTAGGCCTAATTTGGTTCCTACCATTATAAATAGGTATGTTGCTAGTCATTTCAACACACAAAAATATATACAGAAAAAAATGATTTATAAATAAATAGAGAGAACTTTAATTAAGATTCAAGAACTTTTGAGTTAATAAATAAAATATTTTCCTGCAAATTGGTATTAGAGACTCTACGATCCTGGTAGAGAATCAAAGAGCTCCCGCTGCAGGAGGGCGGTTATGACCTATATATGTCACCCGTTTGGCAAATGATCATGCTAACAGAGGCAAGACACGAATAAAATATGCATGAAAAAAGAATCTCAGTAAACTGCTCCACAGCTATCACAAGAGAACCAACGCGCCTACCAACATGAACCGATCTCCACCACTCCTTGGCCACTCCCGCAAACTAATATGAGGTGTAAGACACTCCATGTGCCTCTAGATACCCAGGTTGAACAACCTATCCTGGAACTCAGTGAAGAAGTCATAAGCCTTCTCTCCTGCCATAATGTCAAACCAAGAGGTTTCAATCTAACAAATCTCTCAAAGATCTTCTATTCGGAAACTAACATGGCTTCACTAGCAAAAACATGTGAAACTGCAAATCTTGGAGGTGCCATGTAAGGTACTGAAGAGGAACTAGGAGTCTGAAATACCACACTAGGCCCCTTAATAGGTGATGTAACACAAACTATAATAGGAGAACCTAAAGTACCCGAAAGAACTAATGAAGGAGGGGCACTATCCTAACTAGCCAATAACCTGACGATCAACTCCTGAAGTATCATAGTGTTGTGTTGAACTGAAGGAGGCTAGGCTGGTCGTTTCTCCTCAGTATACTTCTCAATAACAACCTCATGATCATACATGGGCTCAGGTAATGTCTCTCTAGCTCATCCTCCAGGAGGTGTTTCCCTGTCGCTCGACCATGACCTCTAACGCGAGTATGTCCTCTGCTCTACCTTCAGGCTGGGATAAGGAAAAAAGGTACGACCTCACCCTCTGTGAATCTAGCTCTATTCCTCACCATCTGTGCAGAAAGAATCTATTAGGAGGTATGCAACACATGATATGAATAACTTGCATAAAAGGAATCAAATGGACGGAATTTCTCCTACTAGGTATTCTTAGTCTCTCGAGGATAAGTACAAACGTATTTATACCAATCCGTAAGACTCTACGAGACACCCTTCTCTTTAACTTATGAAATTTGTGAAACTAGCACTCTGATACAAACTGTCATGAACCAAAAACCTAGGTCATAATGACACACATCTGAAAATCCAATTTGGTGTTTATGCCAAACGATATAACACATACAAGACTCCCAAAAAGAAGTCATACCTCAATTGAAGAGAAATGAAATACAACAAAGAAGTTTTTTAAAAACATGGTATCATAAACATAACAAACATCTAATACATTTCTAGAATTTGAATTACATCTCAAGTCTTTGAAAATAAATTAAATACGATAAATGAAAGATTGAGACCAATGACGATTTGGAAAGAAGTATCTCACCATATTTTCGAATGGAATTACACACTAGATATGATCAACCACCACAAGGAACCCCTTTACTAGGATCTGCATCAAAAGGATAACATAAGTAGGAGTAAGTACTATAAACATGTACTTAGTAGATTTGATCAACCGAGTACATATTATTTAATCAAACTTTTAACAAAAAATGTAGCACTTTAAAATGCATATAAAAAAGTCCCATCCTGACATTGGTGCCGCCAATTTATATAAAAAGGGTGTGAGTTAAGTAATCACGTAAGGCTACGTATAGTTTCTCAAATCAACATACAAGTACATAACAAACAAAGCTGGCCAATGCAAGGAAATGAAATGATGTGATAGAACCAAGGTTGTCGCACAACCTATCGTATACACCTTGCCGAGGTTTAACTTCCAGAAAAGGACCAATGGGGGACTCATAATCCATATACTAATCTCACAATCTCAATATCTCATCAACTTGCCACTTAGATCATTGTCAAGTATAAATGTAAGGTGTCTCATTTTCTTTCTGTAAATATTATTTCTCTAGTTTTCTGATTTCCATGATTAATGGTATGATGATATGAGGTTGAATACATCACAACACATACAATATAGAGGCATAATCAATTCAACAAGTCTAAAGAGTCCAAATTTCCCAAATTTAATAAATTATGAAACACACCCTAAAAAATAATAAAAATATTACATAAGTCTCCACACAGGCTAAGCTAACAGCACTAATAAGCTCTCCACAGGCAAAATATAGAATCTATTCTTACCAACATCTCAATTTCATGCTATAACCCCACACCATAGTTGAATTCATAAGAAGATAAACCTTGATTTTAGCATATATCAAGCATACTAAGAATAACTAAGTAATCATGTACTATGCAGAGGTTAAAAGAAGTGGATGTATGAAATAGGGAAAAACCCAACTATGTCTGAAAAGCCTCTAACTGAGTTGACTTGCTGGGACATGCCCCAACTAGCTTTTACAAGACTACAAACTAAAAGTAAAAATTGAAAGGTAAAGTACGTCTATTATCCTCAAAGTATGAGGACTTAACACTAAAGTTGGTGAACTCGATCTAAGGATAAAACTAATTGTGATCTTGATGTTGACGACTGGACCTACATCATAAAATGATGTAGCGCAAAAGTATGCGTCAATACTTTGACTATACTGAGCATTCAAGATATAGATATGCTAAGCTGAACAAAGTAAATAAGTTGATCAATACATAACTGAGCAATGATAAAAAATAAGCATGGATATAGATATGTATTGAAGTATAACTAAAAACTAAATTGGATGCAATGACCAAGTACTAATCATGAAGATAACATGTTGAACTGTATACCGAAGTAAATGCTGAAAATCTAGTAAATGCAATAAGAGACTGACTATGGGAGCTACTATTAACTGACATAAACCACCTGAGCTAACCATGGAGTTAGATGTATGCACCTCATCGAAATGACCCAATATACATGGAAAGGGGTATAGAGGCATGATTGTGTTGTGATCACTAAAACCGATGACCAAAAAAGGGCACTTATAAACCTATATGGGCACGTAGTTCTAGGACTATAAGGGTACGCTAAACCGTAGTCCAACTCGGTACTAAGTCTACTCCTAACTGAATATTCATGAAGCTAAAATGCACTAAATACTAAATAGTTAAAAATACTGACATGCTAACGAAGAATGCAACATTTATATACTGAGAATGTGGCATTCAAAATCTGAAGCATGAATTTGTGTTTAGTTGGCCTAGCAAGTATAGTTCCTAAACTATATTAAATTTACACAAGCTAGGGTTCTGAATGCTATACATGGAATTATACTAAATTTATCAAGAAAGTTATTTAGATCAAAGGAACCATAATCACAATAAATCTTCAAAATATAGAACCCTAGCTCTTAACAATTTATGAGAATATGAAGAACTAACTGAACTATAGGGACCTAATGGGTGAAAGGAATCCACTAATGAAATCCCACATACTTGGTGACAAAATCTACGAAGAAATCCTTTGGATTTCAAGGCTGAACTTTGAAGAACACCTCTTCTTATTCTTGGAAGAAACTGGCGACTTTTCCTCTTCTTTTCACACTATGGTGGGTGATTATTCGAGAATGAAGTTTTTGGGTATTATCTGACTGGATTATTAGGCTTCGATTGAGTAAAATGATATTGTTTAGGCATCAAACGATGTATATTCAAGAACCATCTAGTTGATTGTGGTTCCTCATAGGGGCCTTGGGTGGTTATTGATTGTTTTCACGGCCAACCTAACGGCTTGTGTGAAGTTCCACGACCCGTGTAGGGGTCCGTGCTTCTCCACATTTTCGCTGGATGTGAACCACGATAAGGGTGATGGGTCATGGTCTTATTCATGGCCCGTGGACCCCTCTGTGGTCCACCTTTTCCCCCTTGGTCAGTCTTAGATGGATTTATAAGGTTTAACAATATCTCCCCTTTGAGATCATTCGTCCGCGAATGAAGACTAAACAAGCTGAGTATGGAGGGAAGGGATGAAATCCCTACCAATTGGTCACTAGAAACGGATGTTTAATTGAACTGAGTTCCATAAATTATGCAAATATGTTGAAATTCAAGGATAACTGAGGAACAAGACACTGAGACTTAATGACACAAGAGTAAACTGAGAGACTGGAGAGGAACTATTATCTGAAGCTGAAGCTTAATCAGAAGGAAAGAGGTGAGGATACTTGGCTACCATAGTTTCTTGTGCTTCCCAAGTAGCTCACTCTATAGACTGACTCCTCCACAAAACCTTTACTAAAGCGACTTCTTTATTTCTCAACCTACGAACCTGGTGGTAAATAATCTCAACTGGCACCTCTTCATAAGGGTGACTATACTTCACAACCACACTCTCTACTGGTACTACCGATGCCGGATCACTCACTCACTTCTTAAACAAGGAAATGTGAAAGACTGGATGAACCGCTGCTAATTCTTCTAGAAACTCTAACTCATAAGACACCGTATCAACTCTTTTCAAGATTCTGTAATGACCTACATACTAGGACTTAGCTTCCCTTTCTTTCCAAATGTCATCACCCCTTTCATGGGTGAAACTTTTAGGAAAATGCAATCATCGATTTGAAACTCTAAGTCCCTTCTCTTCACATCTCCATAGGACTTCTGATGATTCTGAACTATCTTTAATCTATCTTTGATAAGTTGAACTTTCTCCATAGTCTCATGAAATGAATCTGGCCCAATCACCACCTAAACGGAAACGTGCATCTGCACCCATATAGTGCCTCATAAAGGGCCATCTGAATATTGGAAAAGAAGTTATTATTATAGGCGAACTCTATGAGAGGTAGGTGATTGTGACGACCCGAGCATACACCCTGGACGTGGCCGACACTCGAGAACCATTTCTTGTCCGCAAGCAAACCCTTATCCTGGCTGACTACAAGCGAAAGACTAATTCAATCATACAAAGCTTAAAATTGAATAAAATTCATTAAACTAAATTACAAAATCTTAAACTCAAACGATTAACTCTGAATAAAATAGTACATTCAAATCGCAAGAAATAGACAACTCAAGTTTTTAAAACATTTAACAAAATAAATTAAACAAACTTCTAAAACTCTACTGTCTATCTATGAAGCCTCTAAAATGACAAAGATGGAAGTCGGGACAATACCAAAGACATCCTGACAAAACTGGAAAAAAAATAATGACGCCCTCTAAAAGCAAGGAGGCTCACCATAACTAACTCGAACTGCATGTGGTATAAACGAAGCCCCTATTGATGATCTTGAATACTTGTATCTGCATCATGAAATGATGCATGCCAAATGTCTCAGTACATGGAATGTACAAGCATGTAAGGGGAATTCTAAACCATAACATAAGCTTGAACTTGATAAAAAGGAAACATACTTACGTATTCTCAACTCACTCAGCTACCCTCAACTCAAGAATAAGATACTCAACTCAATGATATAATACTCAACTCACAGATATGATACTCAACTCAAAGGTATGATACTCAACTCAAAGGTATAACACTCAACTGAAAGGTATGATACTGAACTCAAAGGTATGATACTGAACTCAAAGGTATGATACTCAAGATACTCAACTCGAGACACTCAACTATGGATACTCAACTCAAGATAAAGCAACAATAAAAGATGCAATACATGTAAAGCTTTTAAAATAAGAAAAAGCAACTCAATGTATTGAAGAATACTGTAGAAACTCAATTATTATTTAATAAAATATAATATAACTATGTGGGAGATTTTCTAATCGACAACCATCACTATGAGTTATGTGATGATATAGCGTCTTGCCCACGCTGCCAGAACTGTCCTATACTTTGCCGGGGTATAGAACCTCTCAACTAAGTGGATCCACTAAGCTATGCTTAAAAGCACTAAGGAATCATCTAACTGGTATGGCCCTTTCTAAGCACGTTACCTACATGGTTTATGGTGACTTGAGTTATCTGAACTCGTCCCTATATCGGTGCTCAATACTACTCCAAAAAAATATACTCAGCTCATATGTTTAAAAAAACATAAATCTTTCTGTGGTTTGAGATTATTACTCAAAATCTTTCTCTAAAAAGAGATGTTATTCAAACTGCTCAAAACTCTTTTGGAAATCTCTGTTTACTCCTCTTTTAAATGTGAAAACATTTAATCTTGGGACTACTTAGTTCCCATATATCATTTTCAAGAAAAAGAACTTGACTCTCCTCTTTCTCAACTTAAGTGCTCAAGTCTTAAACAAAGTTTAGAAAAATTTGTAAGAGACTTCTCATAATAAAGTTTATGCCAAATTATGGACGTGGACGACTCAATTCGAGGTTTTCAATAACAATAAATAGAACTCCATACTGGAGACTCAACAACTAAGAACTCAAGAACTTCAATGGTAAAACTCGTTTCAAGAATGCTCGACTTAGAAGGCTTATGCGGAATTATGGGCATGAACTACTCAACTCAAGGGCTCAAAGACACTTCTAATCACTAGACTGCTCGACTTATAGGGCTCATGCAGAACTATGGGGATGAACAACTCATCTCAAGGACTCCATGGGTAATATTTAATAGTCCCATAATTAGGAATGAAATCTCAAAAGGGATTGAGAACTCAATACTCAAGGCTTAGAACTTGAAGATACTACTACTCCTCTCAAAGATACTTAACTTAAGAAGTTCATGCGAAATTTATCGGCATGAGCGACTCGACTCGAGGGTCAAAATAACAATATGGAACTCATGTGTACGACTCTTATAATCTTCATTTTTACTTCCTAAAAACTTATCTCAAATCGATAGTTGATCTCAAAGAATTCACAATTGAACTCAAAGACTTTCTTAAACTCTACTCTTAACTCTTTCTTGAATTTGAATTATGAATTCAAGAGTTATGGTTCATGATATGAAGGATCTTGTGATGATAATGTAGAGTCATGAATACATTCACCTCATTCTCATACTCACTTGCTCTAGTCGTGAAACAAGTTATTAGAAGTTGTACAAGACTCCTAAAAAAGACTCCAAGAAACTTCCTCAAAATGTTCGAAAGAACGCTCAAGACTTAACTCTTAGCTATACCTTGAATTTGAATTATGGATTCAAGGATTATGATCTCATGTTGTGGATGATCTTTTGATGTTTTTAAATACCTTAAAGTGTAGAAATCAACTAAAAAAATAGGTACGATTTGAGGGAACTCAAAAGGAAAGTTGTGGGAAAGGGTAGAGGACTTGGCGACCCTGGCCTCCTGAGTGGTCTGGCTCCCCAGAACTGAAACTATAGAAGGAAAGTCATGGCGTATGGAGTGGTGTGGCACCCCAGAGACAAATCTACAGAAGGAAAGTCGTATCATACAGAGTGGTGTGGTGCCCCACCCCTTTTCCTAGAAAACTTGATGAAATTTCTTACTCGTTTTCTAACCCCAATTTACCTAGAATCAAATTGTTTCTTCCCCAATCATTTAGATTTGAATAACCAACCCATGTACACACTAATAAACTCAAAACAATCCTTAAATTCCAAGGATTTATCTCAAGAACTCGTCAAAACCCCAACCAAACAAGATTTATAATAAAACTTCAAGAACACTTATCAAGTTCGTAATTTCATCAACTTCAACAACGAAATTGCACTGAAAAATAACATGATTAGCATGTGAGTGAATGAACCAAACACTCTGGAAACTTATATAATTCTGAGGGATCAAACCCATGGTGAAAATCTGCAATGAAACTCAAGAATCTCGACGAACTCTTTGAACCCTTCCTCTTTTCTCCTCTCTTCTCCTCTTGGACTCTCTTTTTAAAACCTAGGCGTATTAGGGATGAATGAAACTATTTCTTATCTGTTGAGACCCTTAAATTATGTCTAAAAATGAATTAAATCTAATTGGGTAAGGAATAGACCAAAATACCCCTCATATTTTTGGGTAACTTTCCTTAACTGGATAGCCTAACTTCAAAAGGGCATATCTCACTCTTACAAGATCCAAAATTAGGAAAATTGGTGGCGTTGGAAAGATAATTCAAATACCTTTCATTTGATATCTTATGGGCCACCTAACGTTTCTTGTATTGAAAGTTGTGGTCGTTTTAAGTAAACCCAAAACTTAAAGGAACCTCAGAATGACTTGAATGAATTCTCTTTAGTTCTTTTTGGAACTCAAGGTGCTACATCTAGTGACTTTAACACTTGAGAAAAATTTAAATTCCTTGGTAAAAACTTACTCACTACGAAGGATGGTTCAAGTCTTAGCAAAAAAAAAAATCAGGGTGTTACAGTTATAATCCCATTTACCCTTGGAATCGATCACACAAGCTCTCAACATGTCCTCTAAGGGTTGAATGGTACGCTCTTCCTGAACATCTGTCTGTAAATGAAATATTGTACCAAGATTTACGTGAGTACCAAGACCTTTCTAAAATGACTTCAAAAAATGGGTTATAAACTGACACCTCTATCAGAGATGATAGAGAATGGAACCCCATGAAACCTGACTATCATTGATGTAGAGTCTGGCGTAGTCCTCCGCCAAATCTGTAGTCTTGACAACCATGAAGTGAGTTGACTTAGTAACTCTATCTACTATCACTCAAATGGAGTCATGTTGTTTGCGAGTATGAAGTAAACCTATATTGAAGTCCATGTTTACCATTTCTCACCTCCACATAGAAATTCTAATCTCTTGAGTCACCTGTCTTGGTTTTTGATGTACTACTTTAACTAGTTGACTGTTAGGACACTTACCCACAAAATCTATGATGTCTTTATTCATGCCATTCCACCAATAGACTTCCCGTAGATCATGGTACATATTAGTTGCACCAAGATTAATTGAATATCTGGAATTATAGGGTTCTATAAGGATCTACTGCCACAACTAACCCACATTTGGAACACATATGCTGCCATGGTAACAAAGTACACCATCTCACCTTTCGGAGAAAATCTCAACTTCTTGTTGATGAAATGCACCTTTCAACTGAAGTAATATAGGATCTCTATCCTGTTTCCTTAACCTCCACTACAAATAAAGATTATGCCCATTCTGAACTATCACACCACCATCTGACATGTCCGTAAGGAAAACTCCTAAGCAAGCAATCCGGTGAACCTCTTTAGCTAACTTTATCTTTACTTACTTAACATGTTTTACACTACCCATAGACAATATTCTAAGAGCATCAACCACTACATTAGCCTTACACGAATGGTAAAACACATTAATGTTATAGTCCTTGAGTAATTCTAGAAGTCTCCTCTAACGAAGATTCAATTCTTTCTCAGAGAACAAGTAATGGAGGCTCTTATGATCTGTGAACACATCGTCCTGAACACCATACAAGTAGTATCTCAAAATCTTTAAGGCAAACACTATAACTGCAAGTTCATGGTCATGAGTCGGGTAGTTCTTTTCATGGTCATTAAGTTGTCTAGAAGCATAAGATATTACCTTACCTCGCTGCACCAATAGACATCTTAGGCCGACCCTGGATTCACCACAATAAACTACATAACCGTGTGACCAATCTAGTAAAGTCAAACTGGAGTTGTAGTCAACCTGGTGTTCTTTTCTAAGAAGATTTTCTTATACTCATATTATCATTGAAACTTGACCTTTTTCTAAGTTAACTTAGTCAATGGGGAAGCTACGAACAAAAATTCTTCAACAAACCTCCTATAAAAACCGACCAAACCTAAGAAACTTCTAATATCAACCGGAGAGGTGAGTCTGGCCAAGTGTTTTACTTACTCAATTTTTGGAAAATGTACTCGGATCCCTTCGCTGGATACCACATGACCAAGGAAAGTTACCAATTGAAACTAGAATTCACATTTTCTGAACTTAGCGAATAGCTGGCTATCTTTGAGAGTTCGCAGAACAACTCTTAGATGAGTCGCATGATCTTCCTCACTCCGAGAATAAATGAGGAAATCATCAATAAAAACAATGACAAAAACGTCCAAATACTGCTTGAACATCATGTTCATTAAGTCCATGAAAGACGCAGGAGCATTCATTAGTCCAAAATACATAACTACAAATTTAAAGTTACCATACCGAGTCTTGAAGGCTGTCTTCGGGATGTCACTATCTCTGTCTTTGAGCTGATGATAACCGGATCTGAGGTCTATCTTAAAAAAGCAACTAGCAACCTCAAGTTGGTCAAACAAGTCTTCAATCCAGGGGATGGGATACTTATTCTTGATTGTAACTTTGTTCAACTTACAATAGCCAATGCACATCTAGAGAGAACCTTCTTTCTTTCACACGAACAACACTAGTGCACCCCATGGAGATATACTGGGTGTGATGAAGCCTTTATCTAGAAGATCTTTCAATTGTTCCTAAAATTCCTTTTTCTCAGTTGGAGCCATTCTTTAAGGAGGAATCAAAATATACTGGAATCTTGAAGGACATCTATTCTGAAGTCAATTTCCCTTTCAGGAGGAACTCCGAAAAGAACTTTTGGGAACATTTATGGAAACTCATTTACAACAGGGACTAACTCTAGAGTTGGGGTTTAAGAGTTTGATTAACCCGAACAAGATGGTAGATGCACCCTTTAGAATTCATCTTCATGGCCTTAAGGTAGGAGATAAATCGACCTATTTGCATAGAGATACTAGCCTTCCATTCTAATACTAGCTCATCTGAAAACTGTAACTAAACGATCCTAGATCTACAATTGACTGAGGGATAACAGGAATGTAAAAAATCCATGGCTAGAATGATATCAAAATCTACAATTTCTAGCTCATTAAGGTTTGATGAGGTGACTTTCTGAGAGACTGTGACATGGTAATTTTTGTATACTCGTCAAGCTATAGCTGGGTCACCAACTGGAGTAGATACTGAGAAGGGTTCTGAGAGAATTTCTGGACTGACATTAGTTTACTGCTATATAGGGAGTTACAAACGATAGTGTATCCCGTAGATCTAACAATGCATAATCATACAAATGAAAGACTCGTAACATACCAGTGACCACATCTTGAGAATATTCTTGATCCTGGCGAGCCTCGAGAGCATACAACTTATTCTGGCGCTGACCGCCACTTGTACCAGATGAGGCACCCTGTTTAGTGGGGCGACCTAATGGCGCTGCTGAAGTAATATACTGAGCCATGTTACTTCGTTATGTCTACCTAGCAGAAAGTAAATACTTCAATCTATGACCAGACTGACAGTATCCAAAACACCCCTCTATTCCAGTAAGAAACTCACCCGGATTGTTTTTACCACACTTTGGGCAAATTGGAAAAGTCTGATTACCTAAGGTACTCTCCTGTAACTTAGAGCCTAATGCCCTACCTTTCTGATCATGTTGAAACTTGGGGAACAGAGCGCTAGATGATGAAGGTGCGGGGGATATAGACCTCTGAAACTATAAGTTATTTCCACCACCCGACCTTTGCTGAGAGTAATCATAATTCCCTGTCTAACCTTCTTGTTGTCCTTAGCCATTTTTCTAAGCTTATCTTTCTCAATCTGCTGAGCATTTGTCATGAATCTGGAGATATCAATATCCCTTAACAATATAACATTCATGTACTCGGTCTTTATCTGATCGAGTACTCAAAAAAAGAACTTGCTCATTTTGGCCCTCAAATCAATAACCATATGTTGAGCATACCTAGAGAGCTCACTGAACTTCAGGCCATATTCTTGGACTGACATTCAACCCTTCTACAAGTTCATAAATTCTCAGGCCTTGGCCTCCCTTAACTCTCTCTAGAAGAACCTGTCCATAAAAGCTCTAGTAAAACAGTCCCATGTCACAGGAGCTACATTCTCACCCATGATTTCCTTCCACTGCATAAACATGATATGAACTACATCCTTAAGCTGATAGGATGCTAGCTCAACACTCTCAGAATCTTCTTAACCTTATTAATCATGTTTTGTGGGTCCTTACAAACCTTCGACCCTAGAAATTCAAGTGGAATCATAGGAAAAAAGTCTCAAACCCTAGCTGCAGTTGATCCACCAGTGGGTTTTAAAACAGCTGGGGCCTGCTTATTATTCTGATTAGTTGTTGTTTGAGCAAAAAGCACGATTGCATTGTGGAACATATATTCATAATCTCATGGTTTAGGAGTAGAAGGACTCTGTTATCATTCTGAGTTTTAGCATTATGTGTGTTAGCTCTACGAGGAGGCATGATCTGAAATATGCAATGATGGATTAGAAAGGAGAAGTTGAATGACGCCTCACACACGATAAAAATAGCAACAGAAGTAAGGTTTTTCATAAAACACTCTGTAGCCTCCCCATCATTGATGTGGCATGCTTCACACCTACGAAAGAGACTCTACTCAGGGCAGACACCTTAGGATTCTTGAACCTAATGCTCTGATACCAAGTTTGTCATGTCCGATGCTATCCCCTAGACATAACACGAGACATAGGATCACGAGTGATCCCAAAGTAACCTTGAGTCTTGCATATATCAATCATACTGAGAATAACTAAGTAAATCATGTACTATGCGGAAGCTAAAAATAGTGGATGTCAGAAATGGGGAAAAACCCAACTAGTCTGAATATATAAATTATAATAAAAGTTTAGTAATGACTAAAACAACACTTAACAACTCTAGTTGAATGTACTAATATGTTTGAAAAGCCTCTAATTGAGTTGAGTTGCTGCGACATGCCCCCAGTTAACTGCAACAAGACTGAAAATTGAAATTTAAGAATGAAAGGTAAAAAATGTCTATTGTCATAGAAGTATGAGGACTCACCACTGAAGCTACTGAACTTGGACTGAGGATCGAACTAAGAGTAATATGGATGTTGAACGCTTTGAGTTACATCAGAAAATGATGTAGCACAAAAATATGTGTCAATACTTTAAAATGTATTGAGCATGCAAGATATAGATATGTTGAGATGAACAATGCATAACTGAGCAATGATATAATTTGAACGAGGATATTGATATGTACTGAAGTATAATTGAAAACTAAACTAGATACAATGAGCAAGTACTAATCATGAAAATAACATGTTGAACTGTATACTGAAGTAAATGGTGTAAACCTGTTCAATGCTTTAAGAGTCTGACTGTGGTAGCTAGTATTAACCGACATAAATCACGTAAGCTAAACATGGAGTTCGATGTATACGCCCCATTGGGAGGGCTCAATATACCTTGCCAAGGGTATTGAGGCATGATTGTTGTGTGATCACTCAAACTGATGCCCAACAGAGGGGACTTATAAACCTACGGGGCACGTAGTTTGGGGACTTTTATGGTACGTTGAACCCTAGTCCAACTAAGTGCTAAGTTTACTCCCAAATGAATATTCATGGAGCTAAAATGCACTAATACTAAATAGCTCAAAATACTAACATGCTAACTCAGAATGCCATATTTATATATTGAGAATGTGGCATTCGAAATCTCAAGCATGAATTTCTGTCTGGATAGCCTTGTAAGTATAATTCATTAACTATAATAAATTTACACAAGCTAAAGTTCTGTGTTCTATGCATGGAATTATACTAAATTTATCATGAAACAAGTTACTTAGATCAAAGGAACCATAATGACAATAAATCTTTAAAATCTAGAAATCCTAGGTTTGAACTGTTTATGGAAATCTGAAGAACTAAGTTAATTCTAGGTACCTAATGGGTGAAAGAAACCTACTAGTGAAATCCCACATACCTGGTGACGAAATATACCGAGAAATCCTTTGGATTTCGGGGATGAACTCCGAAGAACACATCTACTTGTTCTTGGAAGAAAATGGCGACTTCTTCTCTTCTTTTAACTCTAAGTTGGGTGATTTTTGGAGAATGAGGATTCTGGGTATTGTCTTACTAGATTATTAGGGTAAATGTAAAATAAACAACGTAGTTTAAGCATGAAAAAACGTAGTTCAAGTGCCCTATGCATAGGGGAAAAGACCAAAACGACCCTGACTTAAATATACAAAGTGCCATTCAAGATGGGAATGATGGTCCCTCATTAGAACTATTGCCCATCAACAGGGTCGTAGTTGTGGCCCTGCCCAACACGGCTCTACTCAAATGAGCATAACCTTTTACTCCAAACTTGGATTTTAGAACACTCGGTGGCGTTGGAAAGAGGATTCAAATATCTTAAATTTGATAGGTTATGGGCCACCTAATTCAGTTGGTGCTAAAAGATAAGCCCATTTGAAGTTGACCCAAAACTTGAAGGTTGAGATATTCCTTTCACGGTCCACTTCACGGACCCTGTGACGTACCACGGGCCATATAGGCCACCGTGGTTCTTCACACGAGCTTGGGTGGTACAAGGTGGATTTCACATGCCACATAACAGAAAGTGTTCGGCTCCATATACCGTCTAGTGGTTCGTGGTTCCCAACAGGGGCCTTCGGTGATTCTAGTTTGTTCTCACGGACAAGTTGACGGCTCGTGTGGAGTTCGAAAGACCGTGTAGGGGTATGTGGTCCTCTACATTATGGTGGGTGTGAACCAAGCTGTGGGATGGGTCATTGTCCTATTCACGGTCCGTGGACCCTCCGTGGTCCACTATTTTTCCCCTTGTTCTGTCTTAGTTGGATTTCTGAGGTGTTAGAACTTGCATCTAATAGTATTCTATCTAGTAAGTTCTTTAAACCTTAGTTATTAAAAATTGTATGTTTTTTTTCATAATTTCATAGATTTATCCATTGATTATAGGCTCACAGATTTTTTTGAATCTGCTATATTGTTTACCTTTTAACATCATATAAATGATCAAATTTGGGGTGTGGAAGCGTTTAACTGATATGAGTGTTTGTTTACTTTTATTATGCTCAATTAATAAGCCTTTGTTAAATAGTTAGTCGTTATACATGGAGATATGTTATGACGTAAAATATGTTTACTTTACTTTTTCTACCTTCATGATTTCGATTAATTGGATTTAATAAAATTAAAAAAATGTCTAAGTTTAAGGAGGTTAGTAACTAATGTACCAATGATTTAAGTTTCACACTCAAGATGACTTCTTGTAAAAAATTAAGCATATATCTAAGGGGTTTAGGTCAGCTCTAATAATTTACTTCCATAACTTAGGCTAATTTAATGAGATTTTCTTGCTAAAGCACCTGGTGTCAAATAATTTATTGATGTTTCTTTATCTTTGTATTCTGTATTTCTGATTATACAATCAAGAGCTTTTATGTCATCACAACTAGGTTTAATAGGAATAACTGAAAATTACATGTAGACTTTGGAAAAATTGATGAAATAAGACGTATAAATGGAGAAGGATCTTATGATGTTGGTCTTATTGTGTAGAAAAATATAGGACAATGAAATTGTTGATGGTGAGGAGAGATGAATTTATTCAAAAATAAAATAATAAAGTATGGGAGAAGAAGAAGGGAATTGTATCATCAAAAATTCTTTAAAGTATTATCCTATTGTAGTAAATGTCACGACCCAGGGGTAACGCCTATATGTAACATGGCGTATAGAACCCCAAAAAACTCCATACAAACCACTTAACATGTCATAACATAAATTAATATAACAATAAAGAGTAAAACAACACTTAAGTCCAAAACAATTTTATAGAAAAGTAGAAATACGTTCTAACTCAAGTCTCAACATGGCCATCTATATATTACAATTGAATGAAAGTGGGCCTAGCCCATTCATCATGTTCAAAAAGGAAATATTAAAGAAAAACTACAAAAAAGAAAATCATCCTCGAACCATAAGGACTCACCAAGCTCGGGAAGAATCAAAGTCCAAGTTCCAGCCACTAAAATGGGAACCCTGCCTGTCGGGCCCTACATTTGGGAAAAATGTTGGCAAGAGTATGTGTTAGTAAAAAAATGCACTAAGTATGGTAACTATGCATAAAAATATTTAAAATATGCTAAAAGGGACATCTCATTTGAAAACATGCAATTTACCAAGTTTAAACATCATCATAGAGATAGTTGGAAAACATAAGTCATAATGTCATAGTCAATACAAGGTAGCATCATCTTTAAAGATATTGAACACATAAGAGATACTTTTTTAAGTAACCTTAGTTCATTAATCATCTTTTTGTGGGAAACTTTGCCTTAACCGACATAGAGACCATGTGAGCTAAAACATAATCCTCCGGTGTTTTACACAACTAAAAGGGTTGTTCTACTTACCTAAAGTAGAATCATGAACTTATAGCTTAAGTGGATCCACTAGCTACTCATTCTACGAGGGAAGACAGTTTAAGGGATAAGGAGGTTGCTACTCGAAACTCGGCCTCTACTAACGGGAGAGCTTCCATCTCATAAGACTTCTTCAAGAAATTTGGCCTCTACTAACGGGAGAGCTTTCATCTCAATGTTAATATCCATTCGGTGTTAAGCATAATTCCCATGGAATAGTATTTTCTTACTTATTCTCATTATCCATGGAAAGACACGTCATCTTGTCAATCCAAGCCAATTTAATAGGATAGCTCTTATTCATTGATTCAATTAGGTGAGAATGGCCTTTAAACCTACGAATCCTTTCTATGTGAGGAAACCTTTCACATCATGTTAGTATGTATTTATGAAAATAGCCTTTCACAACACGACATACAACATCATCATTTGAAACTTTACCCTCAAAGCACCCTTAACAGTTACATGGTTTTCATAAGATCATGCATAAGCTCATACTTTTCTCTTTCAAGGTACATAACTTGATTTCAATCACCAAATATAGAATTGAAACATTAGTTAGGGATTTTATCATGATTTCATGTCATTCTATCAATTCATGCTTTAGATCATAAAAATCCTCTTTCATAATCAACAACCCACATTAAAAGATCACACTTTGGAAAAACATGGGAGTTTGCATAGGTTCATAGGAGGAAACATCATCAAAGTATTGTAAATCATCAATTCATGCATATATAAACCAAATTAAATCATTAATATCAATATTCAAAAGAACCCGTGGTGATTGAAGAAAACACTAGATAATTGGGCAATTCTACCTATGAAATAGAGGAATTAGGGGGCTCCATGAATGAAAGAAATTCATGGATGAAAAGTAATATACCTCAAGTCCAATTGTTTATCTTCAATGGAGGAATTGAGCCCTTAGCTTGAAACCCTAGGTAGAATCTTCTTCTTCTTCTTAAAATTTTCTAGAGAGAGAATATTTAGGAGGAGATTTGATTTCTTTTGGGGAATTTGGCAGAATGAAATTAATGGGGTGAATTTGGGGTTAAAAAAGATTATATAGGGGTTCTAAATATAGGCAAAACGACATAGTATAGGAATTAATTAATTAGGAAAATACACAACCAGCCCAGAAAAATAACTTCCAACCCAGAACCATGACTCACCACAGACGTACCGTGGGTGGACCTAAGGTCCGTCCTGCACGTCCGTGGTTGGGTGGTCTGGGACCTTATTTTGGGGGTTCTAACCAAGGTACCTAGAACACAGACCGTGGACCCACCTAGGGTTCATAGGTTCAGTCGTGGTCCTAATCCTGGACAACCTTTTTGGGTGGCCAATCCACGGACCCCACCTACGGACCGTCTGTGGCCCTCGTGGATGGCACCTGTAGGTTCTGAAATTTTTGTTCATTACCTTTTTTTGGATATGGAGTGTTACAATATCTCCCCCTTTGGGAACATTTGTCGTCCAATGAGATTTAAATTGCTTCTAAAAGAGTAGGAGAGGGACTAGAAACCCAACCTAACAAGCAATGCATGTAACCAAGGATGAACTATTGATTCCATGCTAGGACGTTCTCAAAACGTTAAAAGAGGGGTGAACTAACTCTATCAGCCCATTATGCATGCAATGCACATAAATAAGGAGGAAACATCAACTTCAAACTCATCATACCGAAGTGCATCAAAAGGGAGTAGGAACATATTCAAGGAGGAACTACCTTCTCCAAGCTAAAAACATTATCAACACAATCTCTTGGAGCCTTTATGCAATTCATTCTCAAAAAGCATATCTAATCATGTTCAACAATTCATGTCATGAAGTCTAAATGCAACTCATACTCAATGCACAACATCATGAGGAAAATAAATCATATAAGACATGTCATTCAAAACTTAAGCTTTTTCATGAACATGCATAACATAAGGAAATCACGGAAACACATAAAACACATATGACACACGAAACATAAAACAACTAAGAGGAACTCATTAACTAAAGCTAGAGTAGGAGTAGAAGGAAAAAGATGAGGATATCGTGACTTCATATCGGCCTCCGCCTCCCTAGTTGCGCATTCAACTAAATGAATCCTTCATAACACCTTCAAGGAGGCAACTTCATTGTTTCTCAACATCTTAACTTGCCGGTCCAAAATCTCAACCGAAACCTCTTCATAAGAAAGATTCTCTTCAATATCCAAACCTTCTAAAGAAACTATTGATTTTGGATCCCCAACACATTTCTTTAACATGGAGACATGGAAAACCGGATGCACTGATGCCAACTCATTTGGCAAATCAATTTTATATGCAACCTTACCAACACGCCTCAAAAGCACATATGGGCCTACAAAACGGGGACTAAGTTTCCCTTTCTTACCAAACCTCATTACACTTTTCATGGGTGAGATTTTCAAATAAACCCAATAATGAACCTGAAATTAAAGATCCCTCCTTCTAACATCGGCATTAGACTTTTTCCGACTTTGGGCCATTCTCAACCTCTCTCTAATAAGATGAATCTTCTCTATGGCCTCATGTACCATTTCAGGACCTATGAGAGAAACTTCACCCACCTCAAACCATCCTATAGGAGATATACACCTCCTCCTTCCATAAAGAGCCTCAAATTGAGCCATATCGATACTCAAGTGATAACTGTTATTATAAGGAAACTAAATTAATGGTAAATAGTCATCCCAATTACTCTTAAAATCAATCACACAAGCCCTCAACATGTCTTCCAATGTCTGAATAGTACGCTCATCTTTCCCATCGGTTTGGGGATGAAAAATCGTACTAAGCTAACTTTTGTACCAAGACCCTTGGAATGACTTCCAAAACTGGGAAGTGAATTGGGTACTTCGATCAGAAATTATGTACAAGGGTTCTCCATGTAACCTTACCATATCTCTCAAGTACAACTTAGCATAATCTTCCATCGAATAGGAAACCTTGAGGGGAATGAAATGGGCAGATTTAGTCATCTGATCTACTATTACCCAAATCAAGTCATGTTGTCGCCGAGTACGTGGCAACCCTACAATAAAGTCCATATTTACATCTTCCCACTTCCAAGTAGGCATACCAATAACTTGGGATAAAGCTCCCGATCTTTGATGTTCAACCTTCACTTGTTGGCAATTAGGACACTTAGCCACAAATGCCACAATATCCCTCTTCATCCCATTGCACCAATAGATCTCCCGCAAAGCATGGTACATATTGGTGGCTCCCAAGTGAATAGAATACCGAGAACTATGGGTTTCTACCAAGGTGTGTTCCCTTAAGTAATCAAAATTCGGAACACATAACCGACCTTGTTATTGAAGCACCCTATCTCCCTCTTGGGAGAGAGGCTCAACAGACTTTTTGAGTACCACCTTTTTCAATTCTACCAAAATCGGATCAAAACTCTGCTTAGCCTTCACATCCATCACAAAAGATGATTCAGACCCATTATGAACCATAACACCACCCTTGGTGGAATCAACTAGTTGAACACCTAATCTAGCCAAACTATGAACATCTCAAACCAACTGTTTCTTTTCATCCACAACATGAGCAACACTACACATTGATAGTCGACTAGGAGCATCTTTTACCACATTTGCTTTACTGGGGTGATAGAGGACACTCATGTCATAATCATTCAATAATTCTAGCCACCTTCTTTGATGAAAATTCAAGTCCTTTTGACTAAACACATATTGTCGGCTCTTATGATTGGTGAAAACATCAACATGAACCCCATATAAATAATGCCTCCATAACTTTAAGGGAAAAACAACAGCCGCTAATTCAAGGTAATGGCTGGGATAATTCTTCTCATGGATCTTATGTTTCCTTGAAGCATAGGCAATGACTTTACCATTTTGCATAAGCACATATCCCAACCCCACTATAGAGGCATCACAATACACCACAAAGCCATATGTATCTTCCAGTAAGATCAACACAAGAGCGGAAGTAAGTCTATCCTTCAACTCTTGGAAAATTTTCTCACAAGCTTCAAACCATATAAATTTAGCCTTCTTTTGAGTCAAAGGCGGCAAAGAAGAATAAATGGATGAGAACCCCTCAACAAACCTTTTATAGTAACCGGCAAAACCCAAGGAGCTTCTAATATCCGAGGGAGATATATGTCTAGGCCAACTCTTGACCGCATCCTTTCTCTTTGGATCTACCTCAATACCCTTGCTTGACACGATATGACCAAGAAAAGCTACGTACCTTAGCAAAAATTCACATTTGCTAAGCTTTGCAAAAAGTTGTTGGTCCTTTAGAATTTGCAACACGATCCTCAAATAATCCATATACTCATCCTCACTCCTTGAGTAGATCAAAATGTCATCGATAAACACAATTTCAAACATATCAAGGTATTGTCTAAACACCCTATTCATCAAATCCATGAACGCCACCGGAGCATTAGTCAACCCAAACGACATTACCAAAAACTCATAATGACCATCCGAGTTTGAAAAGTCATCTCTGAAATATCACTATCCTTCACCCTCAATTGGTTGTAACCCGAATGAAGATCGACCTTAGAGAAATAGCTTTCTCCTTGTAGTTGATCGAACAAATTGTCTATTCTTGGGAGAGGATATTTGTTCTTAATGGTCACGTTGTTAAGTTGACGATAATCAATGCACATACAGAGTGAACAATATTTATGCCCAACAAGCAGCATTTGAGCACCTCATGGAGAGATACTCAATCGGATGAAACACTTATCCAACAAATCCTTTAATTGATCTTTCAACTCCTTAAGTTCCACCGGAGCTATTTTATAAGGAGGAATAGAGATAGGTTGTGTATTTCGGAGAAGGCCAATATCGAAGTCTATTTCCCGCACGGGAGGAATACCAGGTAAATCATCAGGGAAAACATCCAGAAACTCATTAACTACAGGGACCAACTCAAGAGTAGGGGTTTCGGAAT
>JAJOOO010029042.1:0-12492 GCA_029582685.1 Solanum piurae
GGAAAAGACTCATTTTTGGTTTAGAAATTACCAGACCATTTTGTATAACTATTTTCTTAAAAATATCTAAATGCTTAATATGCATCTCTAAAGTTTTTGAATACACCAAAATATCATCAATATAAACAATGATGAAATCCAAATATGGATTGAAAATATCATTCATAATTTTTTGAAATTCAGAAGGAGCATTTTTTAAACCAAATGGCATTACATTCCATTCGTATTGTCCAAACGGAACATTGAATGTTGTTCTATAAGAATGATCTTTAAAGATTTGAATTTGCCAATATCCAGATTTTAAATCAAATTTTAAAAAGATATTAGCATCGTATAATCTGGTTAATAAATCTTTTTTATTTGAAATAGGATACCTAATTCATTTTAAATATTTATTTAGAGGTTTATAATTTATAACTAACCTGGGAACACCGCGTTCCTTTTCTGCTGCATTGTTGACATAAAACGCAGTGCAAGACCAAGGAGATTTTGAAGGCTTAATCAATCCTTTTTGTAATAAATTATCTATTTCTTTTTTACAGAATTCGACCAATTCGGTGTTCATCTGACAAGGTCTTGATTTTGTAGGAATATTTTCCTCTGAGAAGTTGTCTTCATAAGGAAGAGTTACAATATGCTTTTTCCGATTCCAAAAAGTACTTGAATGATCAGCGCAAACATCAATGGCCATTTTTTCCGAAATCAATTTAATCTTTTCTTGTACGTTAGTAGATTTTAAAGTATTAAAAATATTCATGTTGAATATCTCTAGCTGTAATGAATCAACATGCTTTTGCTTCATATCAATTAAAGCATTAATGTCTCGAGAAATTGGCTTGGTGATGAAAGTATAACTAATATCTTGATTTTTATAAGTAGCCGAAAATCCCTTAGCAGTTATTTTAGTAAAAGGATAAATTGTATTTATAAAAGGAGTTCCAAGAATAATAGGAGGGTATAACTGATTTTTTACCAGGAAAAAGAGGTGTGGAATACAAACTTTATTCTGGCAAATACGAGTGTTAGCAATTTATACTTCATATCTAAAGCATGCCTAGAAGCAGATTTAACCATATGAGTAGTTTTTTCAAAGTATTTGATAGGCACCATACCTTCCTGAATGCAGCTTACATCTGCTCCACTATCAATCATAGCAATATCAGTTATGGAGAAAGTATTATCAATTAATATGGTGCACTTAACATACCATTTATGAACTGTAACAATTTGCATCATTCCTAAAAACGAATTATGTTTAGGATCAACATTTATAGTTGTTCCCAATGAATTATCTTCTCCTTCAGCAATATTCTTACCTTTATCATGAATTTCTTCAATTTGAGTAATCCAGTGATCATGAATGATCTGGTTTTGTTTAAGAGATTTAATCTTTTGCTTTAAATATTCAATTTCTTCTTTTAAATCATCAAACGAAGTATCACGTACCATAACAGAGAATAAGGGGCTGAATATTCAAATTCAATTTTCAATTTTTGACCAATATTAGATGAATTAGAAGAACTAGTTTTACTAGCAGCGAGCTGAATAATTTTTTCACGCAAATTATTATCGGTAACTTCTTTTAAAAGTTCAATCACATTATCAGAAGTAATAGTGCATAAATTCATATCTTCAAATTGAGATTGTAATTTGTAAAATTCATCGTTTTCACAATAACAAATATCACCATGGCATTTACACGCATTAGCTGTATCTTGCTGTGGTTTATTCGAAGATTCGGGTTGATCTTCTTCAGTAGCATAACTCGCATCAGAATCATCATAATCCGATTCAGAACCCGAAGTATATAAGAAACTATAAATCTTTTCCTGAATATCTTCATCGAGTTCTAGGGTCTTAAGCTTTTCAAGCTTACAATTCGGAGCAATATGGCCAAATTTCTCACATTTATAACACTTAATTTTTGCAAGATCTCTTCTAGATCTATTTTTGGTAAATCTATTAGATTTTCGCTGAGCTTTCCTTTCATCTCTTTCTTCTCTAGACCTTCGTCTTCGTTTCCGATGAGACCTATGAGGTTTGGATTTAAAATTCTCAATCTTGGTACCTTTAGATGTATCAGGTAATCCAAACTGGGTATAAAAGTCTCCTAATTGAGATCTTTCTCTCAACTTATCAAGCTTAAGCTGTCTTGACAGTTTTAACTCATTGCACAAATTTATGCCTTCTTGAGTACAAGCTCCTATAAGCTTTTCATAAGTATAAGTTCCACAAGAAATAATCCCTTGCGGATCTCTCAGAGTCTTTTTAACTCTTTCCGCGAATAAAGGAGGCAAACCATCTATAAATTTGGTTTTCCAAAATTCCATGTCATTTTCTGGAAGCTCCATGACTCTACTTAAATAAGTATCTTTGTACCATCTAAACTCGCCTAAATGTCTACATCTAAGACCATTAAGCAAGGATCTAATGGTTTCATACTGATTGGTAAATCTACCACTAAAATGTTCTAAAATAGTTAAGACTAGGGTATAAACAGCGTCTTCCTTATTTTTAACTAAGGCAAAATCTAAGTTATCAACTCCTTCGTTTGCAGCTTTAGCATTTATCACTGCTGCTTTTGCATCCATAGTCATATAATTATCCCACCAGCCTCTCAATTGGCCGGTAAATCCTGCAATGATCATCTTGCAAATGGTCCTATCAGTGTTATTAACACTCTTACAGATAGTAACGTACATAAGCATCCTATGAACAAGAATCGTCAATTGCCTATCTGTTAAACCATCAAGATTCCATTTATCACTTGCAAATTCATTTTGAATATATTTTCTTGCCAGTGAACCTGGACTGAAATCAATTTAATGTCCATTCATCATTAAGTATTATTAGGATCAAAATCCATCTCGGATGCAGAAGGAATATCATTATCAGAAATATCAGATGATTTATCCTTTGCTTGAACAACGTTTAACTTAGGATCAATTTTAATTTTTTGCAGAAATAATGGATGATAAAGTATGCAGAGAAGCCGCACGATTTCGATCTGGACCATAAGTAGGCTCAATTGGGGAGATATGCTGAATTGCCAACAATTTTCTATCAGAAAAAGAATGTCTATTATACGGGACACTTTTATCATAAACTGCATACAAATCTTTCTATCGAAATTTTGAGTGATATGAGAATACTCAGAGTTGGTAACGACATTTGCCATATGCTCAGGTGATATAACTGAATCAAGAATCCAAGTAGTAGAAAAATTAATTTCTTCCCATTTTATAGGTCTTCTAGTAGTGACCTTAGATCTGGCGAAATTGGTTTCTACCAAAATAGTTTGATCAGATGTATCATATAACTTACATCTAGGATTCAAAGTAGCAAGCAATTTAAAATAAATTCTATACGATAAACAAATTAATTCAGATTCGGGTGCATAATTATAACCATGCGTTTTTACATTTAATGTTAGAACATCTAATATATTAGAATCAGTTAAGGATAACTGCAAATTCGGCTGAGTATTATTAAAGTATAATAATAATAATATAATTAATGTAATTTTAATAGGTAAAATAGAAAGATTATTTCTAGTAAATTCGGTTCGACTTAAGAAAATCAATTCAAAGTAGATAAAAAAAAAAGATCAATTAGTGGCAAAATATGATAGGAAGTATGACAAAACAATATGAATAAGTAGTAACCATAATAAAATACTATAATAATTGAAAAAGAAATAACAAAAACCAAAGGATAAGAAAATGCATATTGCTTAGATAAAGATGTTTAACAGATGTGTGAGCATATTAAAAATGATAAAATTAGAAATAAGGTTATTTGGGAAAATATGAGAAAATTTTAATGGCGGACAAAATAAGGAAAGTGATATTAAAATGATTAGGAAATGTGAAGAGGAAATGTGTTGACAGTCCAGTAAAGAGGTGCAAGAGGCGGGGTGTTGGGTGTACGCAAAGGGGTAGAGATAGATCAAAAAATATATTTGGGGAGGTGATTAGACAGATCATGACATAACTTCATATTACCAAGAACAAGACTCTAGATAAGAAGGAGTGGAGGTCGCGTATTAGAATAAAAGATTAGTAGAGGTAGAAAGTTGTTTTGCCTTGCGAAAATTTAGGCTTGTTAATGCATGTCATAGTATTAACCATACCCTTATATTTCTGACTTTCGATTGTTACACTTTTGTATTTGTTATTTTTCTTTTTTGTAGACTTTATATTGCTTTTTTGATTAATTGTTATGCTTTCTATATTATTTTTTTATTCTTTTACTTGAATTTGATGCATTTGAATTGATGATCTTTCAGAAACAACTCTTCTAAATCTACAAGATAGTGGTAGATCTGCATACACTCCATCCTCATTAATTTCCACCTAGTAAAATTTCACTAAATATATTATCGTTGTGAAAGAAAAAACTATCCGTCAAATGCCAAAAATAACAACACAAGAAATGAATATAAAATAAGTAAATTGCACCTCCAAATGTTTCATCGGTTACTTCAAATAGACCAAAAATCACATAAACTATAAATTTTGTACTTCCAGATGTGAGTTTCCACTAAATATTTTAATATATATTTGACAAAGATACTCGCTTTAGATTAGATAAATATAAGACCAGAATTACTTGAAGTGATTTCACGAACTATTTTGAACCTACAATATAATATCTTGTAAAAAGGTGTGAATACAATAGCATTTATGTGACATTTTTTAACAGTATTCATACATGATGACTTATTTGTTTCAATTGTATTTCTTCTCCCAGAGATTTGTCTTCTGGGTCAGAATTAACCTGTTGCAATGTATACCAAGTTACCAACTCTTCTGCACTTAATTTCTACAGAAGTTCACACAACACTTTTAAATGCATGAGAACACATTCCCAACTGCAGTTTGGAACGTGTAGAGATTTGCTGAATCAGAGTTACCTTGTGGCAATGTATACTATTTTTTCTGCACCTCATTTCTACAAAGTTCACATAATGATTCTGGGGGAGGAGAGGGAAGGGAGGGGGGGGGGGGGGATCTCAGTCATATGTTTAATTGTGGAAAAGAGAAGGATTAAATCAAATTTTACGTAATTGACACCTTACGTGGTATAGATAGTCAAACAACACCCCCTTCTTGCAAACTAGAACTCAAAGTTAACGAACTCGTTGTCCTTGGGGAGGAAGCTGAGTCTGACCTACCAAACAAAATCCCAGTCCCTTGAAGAGCCCAGGCTTGCGCCAACAAAAACTCTACCCTGTGAACCTCCTCCACACTATCCCATACTTGATTCCCAGCAAACGGAGACAATTCAAGTATGGATTTACTCATGCAGTATCCTTGGTAGTATCCAAACAAACATTTGCAAATCCCTGAACTGAACAACCCCAAAACATGTTTCCCTGAGCTGTCCCACGGCCAGTGCTCATAACTTCCTATTCAGTACTCCTATCAACTGCTGAGAAATTCAGTGTTTTGAATACAAGGTGCAGCAATATTGAAAAAAGCTTCCCTTTGGAAAAGGAAACTTCAGCGGACTTGGTTTCTCCCTCTGTACGTGTTGGATGAATTTTGAATCAGACCCTTTTAAAGGGTCAAAAGCATCTGCTTGAGATGCCCCACAACTAGCTTGTTTGTCACAGGTGATTGACAGATTAGCCTACTTAGTTTCTCCCTCGCTGCTCATTAGATGAATTCCCATCAGACCTCTTCAAAGGGTCAAATACATCAGCTTGAGATGGCCCAACTAACTCATCTGTCACAGGTGATTGACAAGGCAACTTTATATCTCCATTTGAGCTCAAGCCATCACTTTTTGCAGGATCATGCGTAGGACTCAGGTCCTCAAACAAAGCTAAAATGAAGTTTTTGTAACCTGGTATCATCTGCTCACTAAACCTCATTGCTGAAGTAGGTGAACCCATACCACTTTGAGTTTGAGATTCCATTGCATCAACTTCAGCCAATAGATCTGACACTGACTCTTCAGCCAAAGTGCTGAACTCAATAGGCTCATTAACAGTTGCCTGCCAACTAGAGAAGTTTGACATCTGGAGCGATGTGGAAGTAAGATTAAGATTAAGTTGATCTGCTATAGGAATGGGTGTGGCAACATGATCACTCACTGCTTCAGCTGGCTTCAGAGAAGAAATGGAGACAAGACCAGCATCCCGTTCTTCAGCAGATGGTTCTGCAGTTGGTGAGTTCCCGTCCTGTTCATCAGCTAAACTAGAACCACTGCTCCAGCTAGGGCCTGAATCCTGCACAGAAAGCTTAGCAGGAGCAGATTCTTTGTTTCCAGTTGCCTGTCCAGCTTTAGCTTCACCATAGGACTTTGGAGTAGAACTAGACCAATCATGGATATCTGAAGCACGAAGAGGAACACCTGAACTCAAAAAAAGCAGCTTTTCAGCAGCCTGAGCTTCAATATCGTCATAGGTGGTTTTTGCAGCAGGACTTGGCCGATCTGGAAGATTCACGTTACCTTTCTGCTCAAATGAATCTTTTGAATTGGTACCTGAAGCAAAACCACTGTCCAAGTTAAATGAAAGTCTGCTACTGGTTGAGGACCCCCAATTCTGTCCAGAAGACTGCCCTACATTACTCTGGCTGTTAGATTGGGTATTACGACTGTAAGTATCAGTATTCTGGCATATTGTGCTTCCACAGGAATCCTTAATTACTTGACCGGTGGCAATGCAAAGCTCCACATTTTCATGAACTCTTTCCTTACTTGGAAGAGCTACATGCACCTCGCCATGATGAGATGAAGGGACTGGGCTACACAGTTGGCGTTTGTCTGAATAAGAATTATTTCCATTCATCAAGTCCAAAAATTTTGGAAAAGAAGCCGACATCCCATCCATCCTCACATTCTCAGCATTTCCATTTGAATCTTTACTTGCACGATGGCGAGGTACCTCCATTTCTCTGCATTCTCTCCCTGTTCCAGCAGAACTTCCACACCCAGTACCATTTCTGTCATCAGAGGCAGGTCCAAGCTCATGGGACTGGCTTGAGGTCTTCCCATGAACAGCAGGGGCTTTACGGAACAGCCCATTTAGTGCATCATTTAAAAGTACTGCATCATCATACTCATCATTTGTCCATATCCTCATATCAAGTGGGAAAATCCCCAATGTACTCCATTTCCTCAATTGTGTCATCGAAAATGATCCTTGCACTTTACCATTAGGGTCACGGTAATGCCACACTTCATGTGTTTCACTGATGTTGGTGGATGCTGAGTTCGTTGTTGAGAGACTTGCAATTGAAGTCTCAGATCCAGACCCATCCACAGCCTGATCAATGATGGCTCGATTTCCTAGCTTCTCCGAGATATTAGTTGCATGAGCCTCTGTTTTCTCATTCATTTTGCGCTGAGCCATGATAGATCCCTCTCCTTTAACTGGATAAGTACAACAAAGTTTCCAATTAGATCATGGTGAGTTGAACTTCTAAAAAGTTACTAGTAATATTAACGTCTTACCATTTGCAACATGATGACCATATTTCAGTTCCCCCTGTATCCTACCTGATTCTCTCTCGGGATTTTTAGCTTGAATAAGTTCACTAAGTGTTAGCGATAACTTTTCTTTCAAGTATACCCAATACAACTTGAAGAGATACTCCCAGCTGCCTTTGTCATCAAAATCTACTTGAACCTGAACAGGTTTTTGGTAGATATAGGCATTTAAATCACAGTAAATTGTCAAAATAAAGCCCAACATTTTTCCAATTTGCAGAAATTAAAAATTGAAACGAGATAGTTAAAATATTTTGCACAAAGAATCAAATTAAAAAATTTATCTTTATGGTAGACTTATTACTCCCTCCGTCTCAATTTATGTTGAGGTGTTTGACTAGGCACAGAGTTAAAGAATAAAAGAAGACTTCTAAAACTTCTGGTCTAAATAAGTCATTCTTTTTGGAACGGACTAAAAAGTAAAAAGTGTCTCATCAATTGGGATGTAGGGAGTAGAAAATATTGCAAGACATGACAAAAAACACAATGAAGAGAGCAAAAAATTAGCAATTTTGAACTGATAACCAGATCCAGTTCCTGAAGACTACAACTGTTCATTTTCATAAGAGGACACACTAATCGGATGTTGGAAGCAACTTACTGAAAATATATGGAATCAAAATGAGATTATTGACTCTAGAGACATAGTAATATTGAGAAGACAAAATTGTTCCAAGCACCGACAGAACCAGAAGCGCCCCTTCTTTAAGGCTAACATGTAAGATTAAAAATCTGTCAATACCATGGTGCATGTGATATACCTTTTCATTGTTCCCTTGGTCTTTATTCTCAATCAGCATGATAGTTCTCATGCACATTGAGCAAAAGCCTTTTTTCCCTCGGACATGGAAGTAATCAGCATTTTTCGTACATCCCTTGCACAATGAATATGTACAAGTATAGCACATATAGTGAGAAGCCTTTTGACACACACTACAAATATGCCAACCTGACAACAGAAATAATTTTGCAATGTTATAACAGAATAGAAAAAATGACATAGGTAACTTAAAGCAACTACAAAAATCTTCAAGACATACAGCTCATGAATCCTTTTTTAACAAAAAATTAAAAACTTACAGTCCATGATTTTTGTTAGACAATGTTGGAAAGGAACAAAGAATTGATCTCATGCATATCAAAAAACGAACGAGTCTTTTGAAGTTTAAAAAACGTGTGCACAACCTAGTAGTTTAGACTGGCTGCTGCATTTATACAAGGCCTAACATGTCATTGTCATGCCAGATCACAAATCTTGATGCAATCATGCAATGCAGTCAACTATTTACTATTCCTTTATTTATTAGTTCAATATCTATCAATTATATGCCACGCCAAATTAGTGCACTACGACCATTGACCACTAATTGTTTTTCATGTTGTATCTGCAGAGTGGTGGTTAGATTGGCTATGTTGTATGGGACAGAGTGTTAGCTAGTCAAGAATTCACAAGTTCAAAAGATGGAAGTAGCAAAGCTGAGGATGTTGAGGTGGATGTGTGGCATACTAGGAGAGATAAGATTAGGAATGAAGAAATCTGGGACAAGGTAGGAGACTAGGAGTGGCCTCCATAGTGGAAAAGATGAGAAAAGTGAGGCTGAAATGGTTTAGGCATGTGATGAGGAGAAGTGTAGATGCCCTAGTGAGGAGGCGCGAGAGATTGGCAATGGTGGGCATCAAGAGAGGTAGAGACAAACTGAAGAAGTATTGGTGGGAGGTGATTAGACAGGACAAAGTGCATCTTGGGTTTACTGAGAACGTGACCTTAGATAGGAGGGTTTAAAAGTCGCAAATTAGAGTAGAAGGTTAGTTGGTAGGTGACCATTTTCTGACTTTTCCGCAAGATAGGCTTAGTGGTCTGTGGTCATACTTAGACCTTCTCTTTTACTTGTGGTATTAGCGCTATTCTCGTAGTTTCTTGTTCTTCGATTTCGGTTATCACTTGTGTTTTTCGAGTTTCAATTATCGCATTAATTCATTGTCATTGTTGTTCTCTACTCTATATTTAGTGTACTGCTCTTCATTTCACATTATTTCATTGTTGTTACTGCTCTCATTTATGTATTCGCTTTTTCAAACTGTTTGAAAATGTTTTATTTTAAGTCAAGGGACTATTGAATACAACCTCTCCATCTTTACGATGTAGGGAGAAGGTCTACATACACTCTACCCTCCCCAGACCCCACTTGTGCAATTACATTGGGTATGTTGTCGTTGTTGTATCTTGAGTTCAATAAATTCCTAACCTTGAATGAGAAGACAGATTAGAATGCAATAGCCTAATAAATGCCAAACTAATGAACAATTCAAAAATGTGGTTGTCGAAAAAGTTAAGAGAAAAATCCTATCAACAACAATAGCATCTCAATCCTAAACAAGTTGGAGTCCATTGTATGAAGACTCCAAGTTTATTTTGCTCTATTGTTGATGAAAATCCCACAACAAGAACTACAATTCAATCCCAAACTAGTCGGGACTATTAGAATTATTTACTAAATGTGAACTTACCGTTAACTTATTATTTCGTATACCAAACGGGCAAAGTGTTAATGGTTGGTGGACAAGACACGGGCCATATATTTATGTGGATTTCATGATGGGCTTGTATCATTTCATGTACTAGGCGTGGGCCGAAGATCCTGTAGGCATGTTAGAGACCAGTGAGCCTGTATTTGGGAGGCCCACTAGGTTAAGCTTCTAAGCCTATATATATGGCGCTAGGTCCTCTCTCCTTGCTTAACCTAAAACATTTCCAAATAGTTGTTCGCCGTCATAAACTAAAGGCAAGGAAAACTCGGCTTAGTTTATCTCCAGCTGCGCGTTGCTAAGGCGTACAGAGGTAAACACTCTTTTTGTGAATTTCATTATTTTATAGGTGTTCTTCATATATGTGATTGTTATCGTAGTGTTTCTCGATTAAATCAGTTGTGTGTTGCTATGGCATACAAAGGTACTAACTCTTTTTGCAATTTTACTATTTTTTGTAGGTGTTCTTCATATATGTGATTGTTATCGTTGTGTTTCTCGATTAAATCAGTTGTGTGTTGATATGGCGTACCCAGGTACACACTCTTCTTATGCAAATTTCATTATTTTATAGGTGTTCTTCATATATGTGATTGTTATCGTTGTGTTTCTCAATTAATTTAATACTTAAAATCCGCACAAATTACATAGGTCTAGAACCCTATTAATTGTTCATGAGCCGAATAGGTTAAAATATTACTATTACCATAAACTCGATCGCGTTTGAGATTGCATCCTAAACCGTAAAACAGAGATAGGGTTGCAGCGGTCGGTTCTGTTTTACTTGCACTGTATGCAGATGTTACTTTATTAAAATGACATTCAATGAATCAAGAAAGTTTATTTCGGTTTTGAAATTCTCAAGTTCTTGGCTATAATCGTATGCTGTGCTTTAGTGGATCCTTAATTGCTTTAGTGGATTCTTAAGTACATTCCACTCTACTGATAAAAACTCCCATCAATAAACTAAAACTACAAGAACAGAAAAAAATCTAGCAACCAACAATAGAAAGTGAATAGATTCTTTTGAGTTCCTGAAGAAGGGGAAACATACCACAGAACCATTTAGCATTTGAGCTGAAAAATTCCTCATCACGCTTAATACAAGCTGGATGGTATGCCTTCGGACAACCCCTAACCATTCAGAACACAATTTGGAACAAATTAGGAAATCTGTGTCACTTATCAACATTTAGCAGAAAGTACAGTAAACTAGCATCCAGAAATTAGAAAATCAATCAACTGTGTCTCAATCCAACCTATTCGCGAATCCTCTACACCATTTTTGCCCAATTTAGTACTTCCCTTCAAGTACAAAAACTTTCACAATGGAAATGAAGGCAAACATTAGCCAAAAGTGCAGTAAACTAGCATCCAGAAACTGCAAAATCAATCAACTGTCCCTCAACCCAACCTATTCGCAAATCCTCTACACCAATTTTGCTCAACTTAGTACTTCCCTTCCTATACAAAAGCTTTCACAATGGAAATGAAGGCACAATAGTTACTGAGATTAGCAAAAAGTGCAATAAACTAACATCGAGAAACCTAAATCCAAACTAATTACGAATCCTCTACACCATTACTATCCTTCAAATACAAAACCTTTCACAATGTAAAACCAACTTATACAAAAACACACAATTATTAACTCAAACTTACTTTCGATCGCATAGTACGAGAGAACCACCATCAAAACATATAAAACAAACATCTTCTTCCTCATCTTCCTCCACCACCACTCTCTGTATCTTCGGCGGCGGTGGTGGCTTCCCCGCTTGTCCACGTGGCGGCCTACCTCTCTTCCTCTTCTCTCCTCCGCCTACGCCGCCGATCATGTTTCCAACCGAACTCACAGTACTTCCTCCTCCAGCAGCAACAACAACAGCAACATCTCCGGTGACTCCGACTTCAATTCCGGCTACCGGAGCTACGATCGGATGAGATTCGTCCATATCGTAGAAACTATTTTTTTCTCTTTTGGAGTTATCAAACCCTACACGGAACGTGAAGTGTCAGATTATAGGAACAAATATCAATCAAATTTCGTCATTATTGACTGTTTAAAATCTTCAAAATCTGTACCCACAAAAAGGGGTGACTTTAACTCTCTTTTTAGTGTTCAACAGTTGGTAAAAAAATTTGTGTACCAAAACCGACAAAACCCAAAACACATGTGATTAGTTTACCACCCTCGTCTCGAAAATTTGAGTTTTATGAAGTTATGTATATACATATATTTTATTTGGGGAAAAATTAAAATTTTGTAACTAGTATAATAAGATATTTTTGAGAATTTGAATACACCAAATTTAACTAGCGTTTGATCATAGATTTTCAAATATTTTTGGTAAATATTATTTGGGTAAAATTTCACCATGTGTTTGGCCATAGTATTTGGGAAATATATTTCATTTTTTTAGAAAAATATGATTTATACCCATAAGTTTTAAAAACTATCAAAAC
>JAJOOO010029043.1:0-19466 GCA_029582685.1 Solanum piurae
GCAATTAGGTAAGGAAATCAAATTTAGATAAGCATGCCAACCCACTACTGAATCTAATAAAATACAATAACAATCAAACATCAACCTAACCAAGCCCCGATAAGCCCGGTAGTTACAAACAACATACCACCTACTTAGGCCCCCATAAGCCCAGAAGGTGCCAAATCAATCTACATAACCTTATCGGTAGCCCCTTGTCTTTGTAAGAAGTCACATAGACCTTTTTGACAACGATATAGCCCCGTAGGCAGCGCATAGCCCTCATAGGAAACATCATAGCTCTGTTGGCTGCACATAGCCCTCTTTTGCATCACATAGCCCAGTAGGCAATACACAGCCCTCTTTGGCATCAAAATATCCCCGTAGGCTACATAACACTCTTTAGCATCAATATAGCCCCGTGGGCAACACATAGCCCTCTTTGGAAATAACATAGTCCTATTAGACAACATCATAGCCCCCATAGGCAGTTCATAGCTCAACAACTAACCACAATAGCCCCAAGGGCGACAACAAATAATTAGATAGGCTGAAGGCGAGAAATTTAGCTATAAACAGTATATATGAATAATGTCCAAGTCGTTCCTAACTTAGGGTTGTTATGAATAGATTATGAGTCCCTAAAATGAGGGTTTATAACCACTCAATCAGCCAACCACTCACAATTACATCTACAACATAACTAACATTAACTACCCTATTATATCACTCCCAAGCTCTAAGGAAATAGTTCGAACGAAGGGAGTATTCTTAACATACCTTTTCCTTTATAATTTATGTTGAAGATACCTCTGTCCACACCACTACAACATTAAAGAAAAAGGTAAAATCAATCAGTAATTAAGGATAAAAATTACTACGATAATTCGACAATCGATACGGATTCCTATCGTAAACTACAATCCAAGACCTAAGGTATCCGTAAACTGATAAAAGGTGATTCCTACCTTTCTTTAAATGACCAGAACACTTGAATACAATCACTCTACTAGAAAACACCCTGCTGCCACAACCTCCACGGAGCTACACCGCTCAATTCACCGTGAAAATTATACCAAAACGACGAGCTCAAGGCGTAGGGAAATTTTTTATAAGAGGCCAAGAAGATATCATGAACACACAAGGATGATTTGAGGAGTATTTCTCTGATTTTAGTGGGTTTCACACGATTTGGAATGAAGAAAAATGAAGAAGATGCTATCTTATAAGCTTCCACCGACTTAGGGGACCCACCTCACGTGCCTGCTTGCGCAATCTGGCAAAAATGTGAATATCTCTCTATTCTGAAGTCGTATGAACAAACTGTTTGATGCATTGGAAACTAGACTCGTAGACCTTTGATTTAATGGGTCGTGGGGTCCACAAATCGTTATAGATTAGAAGAAAACTTTCGAAACATTTGACACAAATTTCAGAGAAATCTTTAAAAAGGAACTTACGATAACTTTCGCCCACTTTTATTTTGCGACTTACCTTACCTCAAAACTTGAGATACAACCCTTGAACACTTAAAATATGACATACCACATCATTCTTAATTTATTACTCACCCTCATTGTCTTTCCACAAATGTACGAATTAATTTAGACGTTTAGAAAAGTCGGGGTGTTACAGAAAATCAGAAATTCAACATTGGTAAGGGTTTAAGTTGTCAAAATAGCAAGTATGTGTCTGTCTCTGATAACTTGTTATGCACTCACTGTGGCTGAAATGGTCACTTGAAAAGAATCTGTGAATCCTTGAAAAATACCAAAGAAAATCAAGAATGTTTCTTTAAATCTGAGAAAAAGAAATCACCTGGTCCTAGATATCATTTCAGTAAGAACATTTTGCCACCATGGACGGGGATGTTTCTCATTAAGCCTCTCAATAATGTTTTGGAACTCCATCTTAAGTGGGTTCCTAAATCTAACAAGTGATTCTTTTTGCAGAAGGGAGGAAGCAGACAATGCTGGTTCCTGGACAGTGGTTGCTCAAAGCATATGACTGGAGAAAATCATCACTTCCTCTCTCTGGAAGCACACCAAAGTGGTGGTGTGTCATTTGGAAACGGCAAGAAGGGTTCATCCTTGGCATTGGGAAGATTGAGAGATCTATGGAACACTCCATAGATAATGTGTACAATTTGAATGGGTTAAAATACAACCTTCTCAGCGTGTCTCAGATTTGAGATAAAGGAATTGAAGTGAGATTTTTGTCAAATAAATTCTTCGTCACTAATCTTACTTCTAAAGAAGCTATTCTTACAACTAAAAGGCTTAAGAATATGTATGTTTCAGAACTTGATTACATAAAAGGAGATAATCTCACATGCATGAGTGCTCAAGGTGATATTGTTGATTTGTGGGACAAAAGGCTTAACATGTAAGGTTCTCACTGTTGAATAAGTTGGTTTCAGGGGACCTGGTTCGTGGCTTACCCAAGCTGAAATTTGTAGAGAACAAAATATGTGATGCTTGCGTAAGAGGTAAGCAAACGAGATCTTCTTTTAAGCAAAAGAAAGGTGTCCGCACAACCAGGCCACTAGAACTTCTTCATATGGACTTGTGTAGGCCTGTGAGAATTCAATGCAGGGGTGGGAAGAAATACATTTTGGTGGTTTTGTCAACTTCTCAAGGTTCACCTCGAATATGTTCATGCGAACAAAGGATGAAACAACTCAGGTAGTACTGATCTTTGCGAAAAGGATCCAGATGAAGCTGAATTGCAAGATTGCAGGGATCAGGTCAGACCATGGTACAAATTTTGAAAATTCCCAAATCAAAGATGTTTGCGCTGACCATGGAATTCATCATAACTTTTCTGCTCCCATAACTCGCAAAATTGGGTTGTTGAGAGAAAGAATAGAACCCTAGTGGATATTGCTAGAACCATGCTCATTGATTCAGGTCTTCAATGAATTTTTGGGCAGAAACGGTAAATACATATTGCTATATTACAAATACATGTCTCATTAGATTAGTGCTCAAGAAAACTCCATATGAGCTGCTGAATGGAAGAAAGCCATCACTCAGTTATCTGAAGGTTTTTGGCTGCAAGTTCTTTATACTGAACAACAGGATGGATGATCTTGGCAAATTCGATCCAAAGAGTGATGAAGGAGTCTTTATGGGGTACTCCTAGACAAGCAAGGCATACCAAGTCTACAATAAGAGAACTCTATGCATAGAGGAAAGTATTCATGTTATCTTCGATGAATCTGGTGAAATGAACAATCTTGAAGACATGGATGATCTTGAACTTGAAAAACTAATACAAATTCAAAGAGATAGTCTTGTACAAGACTCTATAGTGGAAAAGGTTCCAAATAAAGAAACTGACGCAGAAGCTACAGAAGAACATGGTCCTTCTATTGTCTCAAATGTTCCTAATAGAGAAGAAACCAACAAACCAAGTTCTAAAGAAGGGGGAAAGATTTATTGAACCAAATAAAGAGACTATGATGAAATGAGGGTGGAAACATCAGTCTTCTCGTCCCTTGAACAATCTTGTCTCTCCCTTGGAATCCAGAATGCACACTAGATCAAAGATGAGAAATCTAGTTGTATTTTCTACTTTCATCTCCACTATTGAACCCAACAACATCAAAGAAGCTCTAAAGGATGCTGACTAGGTGAACTCAATGCAGGAGGAGCTTCATCAGTTTGAAAGAAGTAAAGTGTGGCTCCTAGTTCCAAACCTCTCAACAGAACTATTGTTGGGACCAGATGGGTGTTCAGAAATAAGCTTGATAAACATGGGACTATCACAAGGAATAAGTCAATACTAGTGGTGCAGGGGTACAATCAAGAAGAAGGAATTGATTATGATGAAATTTTTTCCCCAATTGCAAAAATTAAAGAAATCAGAATCCTAATTGCTTTTGCTACCCATGTGGGGTTCAAGCTGTTTCAAATGGATGTTAAAAGTGTTTTTCTAAATGGATATCCGAAGAAGAAGTCTATCTTAAGCACCCTCAAGGGTTTGAAGATCTTGACTTGCCAAAACATATGTTGAAGTTAGACAAAGCCTTGTATGTGCTGAAGTAGGCTCCCAGAGTCGTTGGTATGAACGACTGTCAAAATTTCTTTTTGAAAATTGTTTCAAAAGAGGAAAAATTGAGAACACTTTATTATTGAAGTCAAGAGGAAAGGAGATTCGTATAGAACAAGTATATGTGGATGACATAATATTCAGAGCTACTTCAGATCCTCATTCAAAAAAGCTTGCAGCACTGATGGGAAGTGAATTTGAGATGAGTATGATGGGGAACTCACCTTGTTCCTAGATTTGGAGATTAGACAATTTCTTCAGGGTCCCTTCTATTTGTCAAGAAAAATATATCAAAGAGCTGCTCAAAAGGTTCAATATGCAGGAGGCCAAGATAATTGATACACCCATGAGCACGAGTACCAAACTTGGCAGTGATGAGGTAGGCATTGACGTATAGTGAAACAATGTATAGAGGAATAATTGGATCTCTCCTATATCTTACTGTAAGCAGGCCATATATTGTCTTTAGCGTGGGGAGATGTAATAGATTTCAAGTAACTCCAAAAGAATCACACCTGAAGGTAGCAAAAAAATTCTAAGATATTTAAAGGGTTCCAAGGACCTAATCTTATTTTATCCTTCAAGGGATTCTTTTGACTTAGTTAATTGATTATGCAGATTTGCTGATTGTCGGGAAAAGCACCTCAGGAATGGCCCATTTTCTAGTGTCATTAATGATTTCATGGGAAACAAAGAAGCACAGCTCAGTAGTTTTTTCTACAACTGAAGCTGAATATATAGTTGTTGTTTCATGTTGTGCTCAACTCTTGTGAATCAAACAGCAGCTTGAAGATTTTTGTGTTATCACTGACACAATTCCTATTATTTGTGACAACACAAGCGCAATGAACATGGTAAGAATCCAATCCAACATAAGAGAACCAAGAACATTGATGTGAGACATCATTTCCTTCGAGACAATGTTGATATAGGGAATGTGGTGATGAGATTTTTCAAAATAGAGGACCAAATAGCTTACATCTTTACCAAAAGACTAAGCAAGGAACACTTTGTAAAGAACAGATTGAGTTTGGGAATGCACAAGCTACACTAATTCCTCAGTAAATTTGCAAGCAACCTCCACATTGACTAAGCTAAGGAGGGAAGGTATCTACCCTTATGTTATTGCTTACTGTTTGTGAATTCACTACTTGTTCCTCACTGCAGGTATACACTCATGACATTCTAGCTAAAGAGAAGATTTAGTCATGTTGGTTAGGGTTTCTATGGCAAGGGATCTTTTCCTTTTATAGGATCAGTATCGCTATACTATATTGAGTTATTGCCCAATGGTCATTGCCACACGTCATTTCCCTATTTCCTATGTCACTTATAGACGTCTTTTCAATTTGAAAATTAAGGGTAGCCTCTGTTACAGGACACAATACCAATGATAAATATGCTTCTTATTTCCACTCTTTCTTGTGCCTAAGAAATCTTACCTTTCTCTTAAACTCAAAAAAAAAAATCCGTCTCTTCATTCTTAGAAGATGTTGAATCCCTCGTCTCCCTCAAGAACTCCTCTATCTTTAAAAATGGTAAACCCTAATCCGTTCCGATTCTCAACTCCTCCTACGGAGTCCTTTCCCTTTACTCCCATATGTGGAATGGGATAAACATATGAATCTACTATGCCACAGACAGAAGTCGTGGATCAGTCCTTAGTCAATCCTATTGAAGGTCTCCCTTGTTGTCCCACTCTAGTTTCATCGGGTAAAAATTGCCTAAATTATGAAAAATAGTCAATCGTTATGCCTACTAGTGGTGTGCCTACTTAAGAGCTTGATGTTACTTCTCAACCACGCCAGTGTCCTTAATGATATCTGAAAGGTTGTTTGATGGGGACCTACTTGAAGGAAAAGGAACGGAATCTAACATTTTAGCCACATCAGAGGAGTTGCTTGTGCAAAGTTTGGCGTCTTTAAAATGAGTTATTCAGCCACCTTTCTCTGAGGCTGAATGTAAGTCACCGAATACGGTCCTAAACAGATCTAAGCTCGTATTTCAAAACCTCTGATATTACTGCACCTACTAATGTTGGTCAAAGGGAATATGTGAAAGATGATGAGGAAATTCCTTTTTCTTAGACGAGGAAAGGAGTTAGAGGAGCACATACTCTGTAGCAGCCACTACTGACATTGAATGGAGTGGTCTTGATATTGAAGCCAAAAGTTTTGAATGACCTAGTGAATCTGAGCATAAAAAAAAGGAAAGGGAAGTTGGTGGAATTTTCCTCAAAAAGGGTGATCAGAAGTATGTCACAAGGGGAACCACACAAAAGTTGATGAGTAATGCCATGATTGCAAATAAGGCTCAAACAATTTGAAATCATAGGGAAAGAAAAGTTTATAATATGCTTGTTGTGAACCCTGTAGTGTTGTACCAAGATGCAGGGTCCAATGAAACTGAGTCTGAGGACATCGTGAGAGAGGTAGCAAAAAAGTCAAAAGAGGTGGAGGAACAACGTGAAAAAGCTCCAAGGATCACAAGAGCAAACAAAAAATCACCAGCCAAGAAGGTCCATGTAAAGACAAAGGCTACTTCTAAGCCTAAGCCTGTTATAGGACCTGGTCCGTTTGCATAAAGAAAGGAGGAAGAAAATGTATTAACCAAGGAAGAAAGAATTGCAGAGCTTGAGAAATATAAGGTACTGAACCTGGAATGTTTTCCCTGTTTGATTTTGTGGCATGGCAAAGCAGGGAACATCTGTTCGAATGTCCTGTGCCATTTCTACATGAGCCTTATGTACGTGAGCTTTACTACAGTCTGAGTTTTATGCATTCAGTATCAAATTTTAGAATATCAAACATTATTTTCAGTTTTTAGAACTTAGAGTTTTGGAGACTTTGTTCCTTAACTTTGAAGATTTGAAGATTTCCATTTCTAAGCAATTGGAAGTGGGTATTGAAGATTCTTCATCTTAGGCGTGTGTAAAGATAATATCTATCGTACCCATTTGATGGAAACATTTTTTGGTATCGATTTCTATCTCTTTACTATGTCTAGCTAAAACCCCAATTCTTGGGGTGAGATTATATGAATATGGGTTGAATTTATTGCTGGGTATTGCTAATAGGTAGTTAATTTACTGTTTAAAGGTGATTTCGTTCAATAGTTGTGTTTGAATTTAATGGGGTTGTAGTTGCAAATATAATTTTATCTTCATGTTTTTGACTTGCTCGAGAGAGAGGTTTTAAAACCAAAACTACTGAATCGATAGTATGTGGTTATTGGGTTGTCATGGGTTCAGCTCGAGAGAGTGAATCCTAAACCCTCTCCCACACATTCAGCTCGAGAGAGTGAATTGACTAAGGCGAAGGATATGCTTCATTGCCGCTTATTGGTGTTCGAGAGAAACCGATTTGATTCGGGGTAAATTGTTCGAGAGAAAATTTACCCCCACTAAAGTCTAGCTTAGTTACCAATTTACAGTGATTTACTATCAATAACATTTACCCAATTGTTTATTTTAGCCCATATTCCTATCACATCCCAAGAATCCCATCTCCATATTCATATTTTTATTTTATTTACTGCTTCTAGTAGATAATTGACTACAAAAACCCCTTCGATAATTGACACTTGTATCACTCATTAATTTGATATGTTTTTCTTCGTATAAGTCTTTAGCTATAATTGACTTGAGTGAAGTTCTTGCTTTTCTCTTAATTCTCGATTACAAACCGCTCCCTTGGGACTCAATCCCAACTCACTAGTTAGGTTATATTACTATTGAACGATCGTGGACGCTTAGTATTGGATGAAGCACCCGGATACGTCAAGTCATGTGTGCTGCCTATGGCTCTGAATTCCTTACTACTTTTTATATCGCTTGTGTATGTTTACTGCTTACCTTTTCAATGATGTCAAAAGGAGGAATTCGTTTGTACATGTTGTTGAATGTAACAGGTGGTCATGATGACAGGGGGAATGAATGGCTTTTAGTAACAAGTGGGCATGGTGATAGGGGAATGAATGAATACACTCAATGTGAGAACAATGTTTGTTTGTCATCATCAAAAAGGGGGGAAATGTTGTATTCTAGGTGTCTTGATGATCCTCATAAATAAAGGGACCAGGTCCCTAGCAGAGTGTTCTCGTCTAGGTTCAAAATGATATACAACTACAAAGTTGTTGTGTCAGCTAGTTGGTGAGCAGGTTAGCGTACTTCACCAATAGGAGCGGACGAGGTTGTTTGTTCATTGGTCAAAAACTCTCCTCGTTGATTAATATATTCAAAGTAACAAACTACTTTACATTCATTCATTCAAAGCAAGAGCAAATTTCTTCTGAAGTACTCAAGCATTAAAGAACTCAAACAACAAGGGACATGATAGAACAAAGAAGAGCAATCTTTATCTGCTGGTGTTGTTGAATGCTTGTATTGTGCTAAATTTGTAGGATTCGTTTCACATTCATAAAGAAACGTTTCAAAAGCTTTGTGTGTTTTGTTGTAAGAACACAGTTAAAGTTAATTGTGTGTCTTAGGTGTTGAAGTCATTATTAAATTTGTGGTAGTTAACATAGTGGGGAATGGATGCATTGTTTTTGTTCAGTAATTAATAGAGGTATTACTTAGTGTGATATTAAGAGTTTAGTCTCATTGTTGTAGTTGGAATCTGGATTCACTTTTTCTTGAGAGTAGTGAAAGCAGTTGAAAATCCTGTGTGACAGGTATTGGTTTTACTCCCTTGAGCAAAGAGATTTCCACGTAAAAATCTTGTGCCTGATTTAACTTGAGTTATTCAATTTCCGCACTATTACTCTATTAAAGGACCTAGTCCATTGATCACTAGTGGACGCATACATTCTAGCAGTCTAACATTTAGATGGTAATATTAATTTTAATATGAGCTTAGCCATCAAATAAAAAACTTGATTAATGGTAAATTATCTAAAATCTTAGGAGATGTACTTGAAGAGGATTATGATTTATTTGAGAAAAAAAAGATAAAGTCGGTAGCTTCATTGAACAAGATTGTACACATCAGGATCAAATCCAATAAACTAAATCATGAAAAAGATAAAGCAATCCGCACAAGAATTGAATACAAAAGAATAAGGTCTCCCTACCTGAGCTAAGAAGAAATTGGATACTCTCAATGATGTTATCTGAACCCAGCTCCGACCAACCATAGCCTAGATCTCTTCACCTCAAGGACGCCTCACTCACCGAAGGAGTAGGTTAGTGTGGCGGTGATGACAAAATGGGATGAGAAGAGGAAAAATCAGTTAAGAAACCCTTCAAAAACCTAGTAGACTTCCCTTTTATTGTTTATATTTCTTTCTATTATTGAGATGGGCAGGGTTTGGTTCATTTCTTTGATTCTAAAAAGCTATTTTTAAAGAGCCGATTTATGAATTTAAAAAAAAGAAGAGTATCTATGAAAGAATTATTTATATTAAACCGATCCACGGGATTTGAACTATTTCTTTATCCTGAAACATTTAATTTCGACTAATCTTGACTTCATATGCATGCTTTTGTTACAATTTGTTCTACCATTAATGATTTATGACAAGCTATTAGATGGAGACCAGAGGGACAAAAAAAAATATAAGAAATGTAAGAAACTAGTTGTAAAAGTTTTGTTGTGGAAAAATCAATTAAGTGAGCTACATACAGCTTAGAAATAATAAAAGCACTTTGGAAACCTTTCAAAATTCCTTAATATTACTTGTTTGAAATTCTCAAAAATTATATGTAACTTTTCAGTTAACAAACACATTGTATATTAAGTCATCAAAACGGATTAAAAAATATTCCCCGAAAAGAAAAAAAAACATTTCATTTATACATTAATTGGAAGATGGAAGACCTCAATTGAATAATCATGAATGTGCCTTTTTCCCTGTTTGTATTCATACAATGAATGTATTGTATGAATGATATGAATGATTTTTCCCTTTCGTATTCATACCATGAATGTGCTATAATATTTGTTAATTAATTATAATACAATGTATATTTACTTTTAATGTGGCATGTGAAAAAATTTATGTTACGCTTTTTAACATTATTACTATTAATGATTAATTTAGTTTATAAGGGTTGTGAAGAAATAATTTATTTTGTTTTAGAAAGGGTATTATAGTCACTCAACTTTAATAGATTTTTTTTCTTTCAATATTTTAGCTAGGGGCTTTCCCTTTAAGGAGGCGTTTGGATATGCAATTTCATATCGCGATATAAAATCACGACATGAAATCAACAGTTAGACATGTGATTTTACGTTGATTTAGGAATTCAAATCATGATATGACATTTTTCAAATTTAAAGTTGACCTAAAAATAAATTTATATCTTATAAAAACAATCCCGCATTTATATCTACTAACAATTTATTTCATATATAAATAAAATTTATAATTCATATCATTACTTTTAAACGATTCATATATCATATAAAAATTATTCTCACCAACACAAATTTTATTATTAATTCCTACTCAACCATTTATATTCATTAATTTTGATCAACTTTACTTACCAACCAAATGACTCAAAGTAACAATGCTGGTTTGTCTTCTCAGTTATATAATCGAGAAATACTAGTTCAACATGAGAATATTATCCGTAGTATGTGAGAGGATTATATTAAAGACCAGAAACTACAACTTATGTTTAATTTTACTTTTTTATTAAATTAAAGTTTGATCAATAAATGTTGTAATTTTTTAGAATAGCTTTGTGATGGTATATTATGCGATTTTATAATCTTTTGCTTACTAAAAAGAATTGAGATAATCTTAATAGTTTTAAAACTTATGAGATTTTTATGTTTATGAAAAAACATAAAACATAAAATGTCCAAATTGCATTTCCAAATAAAACTTAAACTACATCTCATAATTTATATCATGACTTCAAATTATGATTTTATATCGGATGACCAAACGGGCACTATGTATAATAATATATTAATATAATATGATATAAAATAATATAATAATGAAAAATAGTTGATTAAAATGATGATTTGATATCTCAGTCATTCAACTTTAATAGTCCACTTAGAAAGTCACTCAACTTTGTTTCATAATATAAAAGTTACTCAACTTAAAATAATTCACTTAAAAAGTCACTCAACTTGTTTTTATAAACAAAAGTCACCCAACTTCTAGTAGCTCACTTAGAAAGTCACTCAACTTTATTTTATAACTCAAAAATCACTCAGCTATTTGTATTCGACTTAGAAATCACTCAGTTCAACTATTGATATCACCCTTAGAAAGTCATCAAACTAATTTAAATAGTTTTTAAAATTAATTCTTTTGAAATATAACTTTTCTTTTAAATTAAGTATTGTAAGACGTTACACGTTATAATAGTTAGGAACAGTGGAGCATCACATGTTTGGAGAAAAATGATCACTATTAGAGAAGAGGTAGAACAAGATCTGGAAGTAAAGGCTTTTATCATAAATGGTTCATGGGATGTCGAAAAACTGCTTTCTTTCATATCAGAAGAGATGGTGGTGCATATCACAGACACCATTAAGCCCAACATGAATGAAGAACAGATTGATAAGGATTGGTGATTAGGAAACACAAGGGGATGTTTTACAGTGAGCTCAGCTTTCAACAATCTAAGGAGAAAAAAAGAAGAAATTGACTGGATGAAGAACATTTGGATCAAAGTCCTGTGTTTTAAGATAGCTTTCTTCCAATGGAGAATATGGAGAAGAAGGATTTCAACTGATGACAACCTTAAAAGAATGAGGATACAACTGGTATCCAAATGCTATTATTGTGAAAAAGGGGATATGAAAACAATGACACATTTATTTCTAACGGCCTACATAGCCCAAAAGCTATGGAAACAGTTTGCTTCTTGTGCAGGTATAAAGATTGAAGGACTCCAGCTTGAACAAATCATTATTAAATGGTGGAAACATAAAGCAAATTACAAGCTAGATCATGTTTTAAAGGCAGTCCCAATTGTTTTAATGTGGGAGCTTGGAAAAGGAGAAATGCAAAGAGACATGGGAAGGAATACTCTTTTACTTCGATGAATCATCAATGTCAAATGATAGTTCATCAGCTATAAGAGTAAAATTTCCATGGATTAAGAAGGTTCCATATCAGTGGAAGGTAATACACTATACTACCACCTAGTGAACTATAAGCATACACTATACTACCATCTAGTAAACTGGAAGCTGCCTGAGGAGGGTTTCATTAAATGTAATACTGTTGGTGAGAGCAAAGGAAACCCAGGTCAAAGTTTATATGGTTTCTGCATCAGAAAAAACACATGAGAGATAATTTATGCAAAAGCACAAGACATAGGAGTAACCACCAACATATATGCACAATCAATGGCCATCTTGATGGCGTTAATGTTTTGTTTAAGCCAAGGTTACCAATAAGTGAGTCTGGAAACAGACTCCCTTACTTTGAAAAACCTATTGGTCAGAAATTGGAGGATTCCTTGGGAATTAGTGGAAAGGTTAGAAAACATTCAAGAGATTATGTTCCAAATGAATGTTACAATCAAGCATATTTTTAGAAAAGCTAATCAGCTAGCAGATTACATTGTTAATTAATATATAAACACAATGGGAAAGAAACAATTTCAAAACTATAATCAGCTACTAAGCATGGGAAGGAAAATTCATAATATAGACAAACAACAGATTCCGTCAATCAAAGTTAAAACAAGGAAGATTTACAGCAACAACAACGACTAACATGCTTAGGTACAAATCTGAAGCCACTGAGTTCCACAACTATATATAAAGATCATATTGACGTTTGGAGCAAAAGGTTTGTGTATGAACTAGCTAATCTAGGCTATGAGAGTCCGCAAAAAGGGATACATACACCGGCAAAACATGAGAACTAAGGAATCAGATTTGCAATCTTAACTTGCATCCAACTAAGCAATCATGAAAATGAAGCGCAGGAGTAAGTCATCTCCTATTCATCTTCAACTAAGGAAAAGCAGGGTGTTAGAAATCGAACACCATCAAAAGGTAGGAGGAAAGAAGGCTACTTACAAAGATTCTCAAAATTAGAATACAAGGTTCTCTCTCTCCCAAGAGTTCTTCATGAACTCCTACATTCGAACCGGGTAGTACACCTTCAAAGGAAATGGACATATCAGCTCAGATTAAAACAACATAAAGGAGTAGTGATAAAAGGCACAAGCCTTTACTAGCTTCTCGAGGATGCGATTGGAGAAGCTCGCCTATGAAGGATGTTAATCACTCATAGGAGGAGAAGGAGAAGACCACTATTAGGAGTCACAAGGATAAACATCTTCCAAGTGGCGGTAGTGTTAAGACAAAGTATAAATGGAAGTCTCAAATTAGGAAACCCCATCGTGGGGTCTTGTTGTTTTATACATGAATGATCACTTTTGGGCCACTTAGGGTTGATTGTTCTTGTTCACTAATGGACTATCTTAGGTCAATTAGTCGATTTTAATAAAGAACCGCGAGTCCAAATTTGATTAAAAAAGTGATATATTTTTTAAAATAAAATAAATGTACTTAGTATGGTTCTTCTCTTCACTACAGATCCGCAAATCTTCTATATACAAATAATTCGTCATTTTTAAGTTGTGAGTCACAAGTTCCTATAGCTCCACGATTGTGATCAAGGCTTGGCTCCACACTTGCGGGGAAATTTCATCAAGTATTCTTCCCTTACAAAGTCAACCCCTAAGGGATTCACATCATTTTTCTAAAATCACCCTATAGGCGTTCTACACCTTCTTCCCTAAAGTGCCTCAAATGGTGCTATATCAACACTAGAGTGATATTTTTTGTTGTATGACAATTCACACAACGATAAGAACTAATTCCAATGACCACCAAAGTTTATTGCACATCTGTATCACACAAATAGTCCTTCAGCCTACCGGATAACATACACACCTTGTTTGATTTCGAATGTGGTAGCATCTATCCTTAGGGAAAAAATGACACTTTCCCTAAAAAGAAATTCTCATTGAACAAATATTGATGGGATAGGATAATGATACTGTCACGACCCAGAAATGGATGTGATGACATTTTTCTATTCCCACAAAGACAAGTCACCCTCAACCCAACGAAAAGAAAGAAAATGCATAAAACAATTAAGCAAGAACAAGACAAAGACGCAAAACTTATTCATTCTAAACAACATCCCAAAACTTAGTTGTCACATGTACAATCCACTAATGAAAATACATAATTCAAAGATAAATACAAGTCTCAGTCTTTGTTTCTCAATTAGAACAAAGATTAAAAGAAAAAGGGAAATAGGGCCCGCCAGGATGACAAGTAGCTACCTCTCAGACCTTTCAATGAGCCTTTACTGTCAGGAAAAGAAGAGGAAGATCATACGGATCCGGACTTGGAACCTACACATGTGTAGAAGCAAGGGGTGAGTACCAATAATACGGTACCCAACAAGTGATCTACTAAACAAAGCAACTAGCTAGAAATTGAATACCCCTTACGCTTCAATCGAACCTCCTTAAACTACAACCTACATAGAAATCAACCAAACATAGCAATTCTAAAATACAACGGCTCACAAAGCCCAATATTCACAGTGTAATCTTAACAATTCAACAATCAAACAAATCAAATAAGCCAATCCCAATGTCAAGTATTTTAGTTACACGTAGCAAGTGCATAAACCACAATCACCAAGTAACTCATGTATAAGCATTAAATACATCAAGTACCAATGATTAATCTCTTGTCGGAATCATTTCCAATCGGCACAATATCACTAGCCAGAACTATTTCCCATCGGCTTTATTTCACATCAATAGCTAGAACCCTTTTCCATTGGTTTTATATCACATCACTAGACACATCCATTTCCATAGGCTTTATATCACCTCACAAGCCGGAATCAATTCCCATCGGTTTTATATCACATCACTAGCCGAAATCATTTCCCATCTGCCTTATATTCACATCACTAGCCGGAATCATTTCCCGTCGGCTTTATAACATTATTACATGTCTCATCACAATATTCACATTTAATGCACACAAGCTATATCACACCACATGGAAGAGACAACAATTCATACAATTCAAGTCTAGAATTATGCGCTCAAGCATTTCATCAATCAATCAACAAGGATCACAATAAGGCAATTCACATCATCATGTTCATCATATAGAATTTTTCATTTCATCCATTTTTTTTATTCATTTAGATATAACAAATGGACAATTTAAACCCTTCACCTCATCCTCATTACTCCCAACACACAATCAACTAAGGAAGCATACGAATTCAACTTGAATACAAGGTTTAGGAAGTCATTTGCCTTAAATAAATCAACAATCACTCCAATAGTTGAGTTTTCCCCTTCCGAATCACTTCCAAAGCCAAAAAATCTATAAACAAACAAGTATTCTCAATCACTTTCCGGAAACAACAACACCTACAACAATTCCCTTGAAAGGAGGGTTAATCAACATAATACCTAATTCCAAAAACTAAGGTTTGAATCAGAAATTTAATACTTGAAAACATTACTCAAGGCTTTAGGAACTCATTAGGGAATATCATTTCGAAATAGGACTTGATATCAGTTCACAAACTCCAATTTAGTTAAGAACTTGGGTTCTTGAAAAACCTCATTATTCACAAATAAAAACCTCATATTTTGATGTTAAAACTCATAATTAATCAATGGAAACTGAAGGTTTAGGAACAAGAATACTTAACCAACTGATCTAGCATAGAAATTCCTTCCAAAACTCACCACCAAGGGTTCCCCAAGTTCAAAAATGGTGAAATGGGGCATAAACCCCAAAATTTGTAGCCAAATCCCTCTCAGGTACGACTTAAGAGAACCCTACTAAAAGCATTGGCTTTGCTTATGTGATCAAGACTTCGCTTAAGCAAAGGTTGCTTAAGCGATGGTTGCTTCGCAAATGTGAAGGTTAATAGGGGTATACCCTTCACAAAAGTGAACCAAGCCTCGCTAAAGCGAGCCTCGTAAAAGCAAGCCAACTCTCGCAAAAGCGCAAGTGCACCAGAACTCAGACATCATAAAATCACCCAACTCTCAAAAACATTGAAAGGACCCGTTGGATTCGTTCAGAAACCCATACACATAAACCACATATGTAAATCAATTATACACAAATTTATGAACTCAATGGAACCATCAAAACATGAATCCGAGGTCTCCTTGACCCAATATCTATGAAAACCACAAAAAACTCCACGCCTAAAAAGGCTAAACAAGATGAGGACCTCTAAAAAATTAACCAAGACCTCAACTAGGCCTAAAATCATCCCCCGAATACAACAGAACTCTTAGAATTATGATCCGAGCATCCGAACTCCAAATGTTGACCAAAGTTAACCCAAAGGTTAAAATTCCACAATTAGGACCTCAAATCCTTGAAAAGATTCAAAAACTGAAACCGACAAATCTCATGGATCATATTTCACATTTTGGGACTGATGGAATAGATGAAATTTCATTCTGACACTCGAAACTTCAAAATACACCAAAAACCACTTTCTTAACAACTTAGCTTTTTAAACTCAAAACTTACCAAATTCTCAACTTGTAACTCCAAGTTCAAGGACCAACTTTATAAAACTCAAACAAAGGAGACTCGAGGTCAATCACGGGAGGGAAAATGGTAATTTCCATAGAAAAATAAAAAATAACCGACAGAGTTATTATATATATAAAGTAAAGCGAAGTATTTTCATAATCTTATTCCCTGATAATAATGCTAAAATTTTACATACTCTAATCAAACCTTATAATTAGTGCAAGTGATCGCAGTCAAACATAGTAATCCAATGGTTTGGGGTCAAATCCTACATGGAATATAGTAAAGAAAAACTTTACTTGAGGTGGCATATTTATTCTACTATCTGTCGAATCTTATCCAACAAAGATTTTCAAGAGATTGGTATTATTTTATAGGAGTTTTAACATAAACATTATGTGTTGTTTTTATACTTTGTAAATAGCAGGGTTGTTTCCCTTCTTGATGGTAAGCTTTTGTCACACACTTGAAATAATACATGCTTTAGCAAGTTATTTTTTGTATACAATGAACTCTACCCTATCATTCAACATTTTCCAATAGGTAAACAATATTAATGAAATACACGGGTCCACTACTAGTCAATAGATTAGGTCTCTTGACTCAATAAAAGAGTGCGTAAAGTAAAAGCTTAAAATAAGAACACAAAGAGTTAATGTGGAAACCCTCTTACTCAAGGAAGGAGAAAACCATGATATGTCTCATGGAATTTCAACACAGCTCCATTATATTCAAAGGGCTAAGATTCATATTACAAACTCTTGCAACATAGGAATTAAACTATTAATCCCTTCTCCTTCTCTATAACAACTATATTACATAAAGCAAACTTGTATTTCCCACAACACCAACTATTTAGTCAATATAGAAATCAAGACCACGACATAACTAGCTCTAGCTACAACTCAAAATAATGAAGAAAGGCTCAAACCGATCTAATTCCTTTATAACTCTGGAATAGATCTTACATTGAATAAGCACAAAACTATGTTCTCAAATAACAACTAAGAACGAAAGATAACTCTATCAAGTCTCTTGCTGCATATTAAAGAGTTTTAGAAGAGAATGATTCTGAACTTGTTTATTGCTCAAACATTACTATGATATAAATACATGAAGAGTACTAACTAATTATGGTGATTAAACAATCAAATCCCTACATATCAGCTAGTCTACCATATATATAATATTGCACAACTATAAAGATTTTGTAACAATAATGTTAAGCTATCCTTTTGATTTTGAATTAGATTGGATAAAATTATCCTTAACACTCCACCGCAAGATGGGAGATCCATTCAGGAGACCAATCTTGGATCTGTTGAGCTGAAACTGATTCTTGGACAAAGGCTTTGTAAGAAGGTCAGCAACATGATACTTTGAAGAGATATGAGATATTCAAAGATCATATTTTTGAATCAAATATCTAACAAAATGGATGTCAATTTCTAGATGCTTCATTTTAGAGTGAAGAATTGGGTTTTGACAAGTGTATATGGTAGATATATTATCAGAGTATATTGTGGGAGATGGAACTAAATAACCCAGTTGCTGAAGAAGGGATTTAAACCATTGAACCTTGGCAGTTGTTGTAGCAACGGTGCTGTATTCAGTTTCAATGGACGATCTAGCAACTATCGTCTACTTTTTGGAACTCCAGCTAATTGGAATATGACCAAAATGTAAAAAGAATCTAGAAGTTGATATTCAACCTGATGGATCACGCCCAATCGGCATCAGAGAAAGCATGAAACTATAAAGAAGATTGTGGAGTAATATGGAGACCAAAGGCAACAGTTGAGTTTAGACATCATAGCAGACGCTTAAGAGCCATCCAATGATGATGATTAGGACATTGCATGAACTAGGAGAGTTTATTAACAGTAAATGCAATATCAGACCTTGTAAGATTTAGATATTGCAAACTTCCAACCAGTTGGCGATAATGAGCGGGTTCAAGAGCTTCTTTGATGTACTTTGACTTGAGTAAAGAATGTGAAATAGCAACAGGAGAAGACACTTCTTTAGCACCCTCCATATTTGTGTGTTGAAGAATCTTTCTAACATAATAATGTTGATAAAGGAAAATGCTTTATGATGTTTTATCAAAACCAAGAAAGAGAGACAACTCATGGGGATCCTTTAATGAGAGCTGGACTCCAAGGGCTTGAATAAACCGTTTGATGAAGAATGAGTTGTTACCTGTAACAATGAGATCATCTACATACACTAAGAAATAACAATATGTGGAACCTTTACAATAGATGAAAAGAGAGCGATCACTTTGTGATTGCCAAAAGCCAAACTTCAAGGGAAATGATCGTAGCGCTTGGTACCAAGCCCTTGGGGCTTGCTTTAGTCCGTAAAGAGCCTTGACTAATTTACAGACATGGTGTTGTTTTCCTGGATCAGTGAATCTTGGTGGTTGTTTCATGAACACATGTTCTTCTAATGGACCATGCAAGAAGGCGTTATTTACATCCAATTGAATTAGAGGCCAGGAATGTGTAACAACTAAAGTAAGAACCACACGAATTGTTACCGGCTTAACCACTGGACTGAATGTCTCACCAAAATCAATTCCAGTTCGTTGGTTATACCTTTTTGCAGCCAATCGAGCCTTGTATTTTTGAAGTGAACCATCTGCATTCCTTTTGACTCTGAAAATCCACTTACAAATGCATTGAATTCATCATACATAGCAGAGCGCCAGTAAGGATGGGTCAGAGTTTGTCCAACTGTTGTTGGTTGTAGTTGTCACGACCCGGGAGCACCCCCTAGTCGTAACCGGCGTACTCGACCTCGAAGAGGTCTAATACAAGCCTCTTAGCATTCATTCATCGCATAGACACTAAAACCATAAGGAATTTAAAACTTTCTTTACCAAGAAAAACATTG
>JAJOOO010029044.1:0-22314 GCA_029582685.1 Solanum piurae
TTTGTTCAGTTATATATTTATTTCAGCTTTACTCTATCCTGCATGCTCAGTACCTTTCAAGTACTGACGCATACGTGCGCTACATCTTCTCATGATGTAGGTTCAGGTTCTCAGCATCCAGATCACGCCTAGATCGATTCTCGATCTCCAGTTCAGCAGCATCAGTGGTGAGTCCTCATTCTTCGAGGACAATAGTCATGTTATCTATCAGTTTTCAGTCTTTTAGTTTCAATTTTTCTAGATCTAGTTGGGGCATGTCCCAACATTTCTAGTTAGTTTAGAGGCTTATTTCATACATAGATAGATTCAGTATTGAGTTAATATCTTCCTTGTATTAAACTCACCAGTTTTTATTCATCTCAGTTATAGTATATGGGTATTTCCCATCTTTTCATTTTAATTATGATTTTAGCTTCTGCATCAGTGTATTATCTTTAGTATGCTCATGATCATGCCAGCAGGGTTAGCTTGGGATCATTTGTGGTCCTAGGTCCCGTGTCCGCGTCTCGGGGGTAGTCTCGGGGCATGACAGTTAATGGCTTAAAAACCCTTATATATGTCTATTAAAATGACATTAAACGACCTTACAATAAACTAACTAAAAAGGAAATTACCTAACTAACCTTACCTTTTGGCCGAACTTGGACAGATTGTAAGTCATGACCTACACCCATGACCCACGGACCGTGGGTGGGTCTACTGGTAGTCCTGCAGGTCCGTAGGTCCTTGGTCTGCAGCTCCCATTTGGGGTCTTGACCCACAAGACTCCCCCACGAGGCGTGGATGGACCTACACCCCGTAGGTCCCATCTGTAGCTCACTTAATTTGGCAGTTTTGGGGACTGGGAGGACCCCAAAATGTCCTTTGGTTGGTCCTTGAGGAGTCATACCTTGACGTTTACCCCCTAAACACTTCATCCTAAGTACGGGAAGCCATTTTACAACATTAACCCACACATTAAACTCTAAAACTCTCACGTAAGACTCTAGTTTCACCTACTAGTTTTCCGGGTGTTACATAAAGTAATGGTTAAAGAGTTACGAGCATCTTTTTTTTGTTGTTAAAAGTTATTATGAACATATGTGGTTAAAATATTGTCACTCATCAAACTACTAGTAATGAGAAAGAAATTAGAACATAACATGTTATATATTTGCATGTTTATAGTATAATTTTCATCAATGTAACAAAAGTAGTTTCATTAACGGGCCATGTGTGCAATTTGTATGTTTTTGGCAAGTTTAGTTCTTTGTCCGAATATGTCTTGTGTGACTTTAAACATTCAATCAAATCTCTAAACTTGATTGGACTAGACGACTAGTAGATTATTATTTTTACTTCGTCTCAAGTATTCGATAATGTATTGAAATTTCAATTAATTTAGATCCATGCTTCGTAAGATTCATTAGAAGGGAGGACATTATTTCCTGTCATATACTTTTAATTGATGACGAAGAGGTCATATTCATTCCACCACAATTATATTCTTGGTGATACTCTATATAGTTAGATTCTATTATCAACATATCGACATCTGTATTTTTTTACTTACGTTGGAAGGTAACTTTTCTTTTATGTTGAGAGACATAATAATCAAGTAAATATAATGAACTTCCCAAGAAAAAAAAGTGTTACCACTTAAGCAAAAATATTGTTTAGCTGCTAAAAAAAGCATAATAGTATTATTTAACAGCAGAGCAATTCTTTTTAAACAAGAACGGATCGAGTATTGAAATTCTTAATATTTTAAAAAAATATGCCAACTATATGTGCAGTTCATCAAGTTAAATGGAATGTAAATAAAAGAAAAAGAAGCATTAATTTATATAATAACAAGTTAACAAATATGTTTACTTCGTTCATTTTTACTCATTCATTTTGAACTTTACACGCTCCTAAAAAAATTAGTTTTATTGTTCAATAATTTTACCTCTTATGCATTCTATAATAAAAATCCGAACATTCAATAACAAATCCAAATTATTCCATGATTATTAGTATATCCTTTTTTATATTAGAATTCACATATAACTTGATCCCAAATTGAATCAATTTAAAACAGTCTTTTCACTTTGGCAACTTATTGCAAACAAAATCACAATAGTTCCAAATTTTCTTATTTTTGGCATTAAGAGATTAGGCGTTCAAGTATTTCGAATACTTCGAATCTAATCATCAAAGGTTGTAGAACAATTATTTTGCCTAAGTGGTAGTTAGAATAATATGAAGTACTGTATATTCAAAAATTAAATAGAATTTCTTACTGTAATTAGATTAATTAAATTTCAAAATGGATATCAAACACAATGTGAAAAATGAAATATTAGTACTTCCCTAAAATTCTTAGTTATATTCTCTCCGCTTACTTTTTACTTGTTCAATTTGGACTGTGCACATTTTTAAGAAACTATAATTAAAATTATAATAAAAAATAAAAATATATTTTTAGTATGAATATTTAAGAAAATAATAATTAATATTATGATAAAATATGAAAATATATATTTTAGTATAAAATTGAGTGATTTTTTAAGAAATAATAATTAATATTATGATAAAATGCATTTTTAGTATAAAATTGAATATATTTTTAAGAAATAATAAATAATATTATGATAAAATAAAATTAAATGATTTTTTAATAATTGATATTAGGATAAAATATGAAAATGTATTTTTTGGTATAGAATTGAATGAGAAGGCGAAGCAAGATAGTAAGTAATAGTACTAATATACCCTATGAAAAAGACAAAGGCAGAAAAAAAGTATTAAAAGGGAGGAGGAAATACAATTCTCGTGTGATTAGCTCTACTGTTTTCTAACACTGGGCATTAAGAAGAAGAAGCGTCCGACCTCCACTCTTTGCCAGGTGACATCAAGCGGTTTCTAATGGATTCTTCCTCCTTCACATTATCTTTTTTTCCTTTTTTTCGGTTTCTCCGCATTATAAATTCATTCTCACTGATTCATTAGGGTTTCAGTTTCAACACACAGATTCCGCAATGGCAACGGCGGCCTCTAAGGCAGCCGACTCCTACATTGGGAGTCTTATTTGCTTGATCACAAAGTCTGATATACGCTATGAAGGATTCCTATTCCATCTTGATGCTGCTGAATCAACAATCGGTCTTCGTAACGGTATACACACTCACTCACACTCTGTTCTAGTTTTATTTTTTATTTTTTATTATTATGTAGTAATTGTTAGTTTGTGAATGTGTAAGAGTTTTGTTGTGTGCCTGCTTGTGTTATCTGAGTAACGAAGCAAAGAAAAAAGAACCGTTTGCATGTTGTATGAACTGAGAATTGAATTATACAGTGTGATCATGCTTATTTATGTTGTTATTAATTTCTAATGTTTGGAGTTCAATACTTGGAAGGAAAAAAAGATATAGATCTGTTCGAAGGAGTTTTTGAAAGAATGTGTTATTAGGGTTAATAAATTTGAAAAGGAAAAAAGGAGAAAGTGAGCACAAGGAAAGTTAGAGGATGTGTTTCATTTGTTTTCTGCCTTAACTTGCTTGGAACTGATGCATAAATGTGGTTGTTGCTGTTGTTGTTCCTTTTCTTTTGATCTTTTGTAGTGCTGTTTCCGGATTGTGTCATCCATTAATTTCTTGTTTAGGTCGTTGCTGGTTAAAGTTTAATTCATGAATATAACACAGAAAAAACATGCATCCTTTTGTTTTTTGGTTTGTGATTGTGTAAGGGTTTCAATGTGCAAAGGATTTTTTTGTGCCATCTTGGTGAAATAATAAATGAACTCTTTTGATTTATCCGAAAAAAAGACCCAATTTTTTTTTAAACTTAAAGTGAACCAGTTGGTAGCTCCGCTTTGAATGGAAAATGTGAACAACTGAGGGTCACTTGTGTAACCATCTGAGAATTCTTATTTTTTTGTTCACCCTGAAGTTCTGAGTGATCCATGCATGCACATGCCACATGTGAGGAAATGGTTTATAAAAAAGATAGTTTTGTTGCAAGAATTGATGTCTAGGTGTGTTGTTGAATCATACATCCTATTTTTGGTGCCCTAATAAAGTAAGTAGATGCTGAATCCTCGTAAATTTTTATTATTGTAATATAGCTGGTCTCTTGAGTAAGTGCGCAGAATTGAATTGCAACGAAGGTGTGGCATCGTGGTCAATGAAGTGGATTAAGAACCATGATATCTTAGGTTCAAATACTAGTAGAGACAATAACACTAGGTGTTTTATTCTCATTTGTCTTAGCCTTAGGGATCCTGTGGAATTAGCCGAGGCTCACGGATGCTGTTCCGGACACCACGGTTATCAAAAGAATTTTTTTATAAAAAATAAAGGCTAGACTTGAATTTATTTAATAAAAAATAATAATAATAATAAAGGCTCGATTTGAATTTCAAGAAGAATTTGTTCAAAAGCAGATAATTACTAATCTAACAAGTATTTTAAGATTAAGCTCTTCCCGTTTTAACATGGATAAACTAGAGAATCATGTGGTTAGTGTCTCCTCGTGTCATAACAAATGTGATGGACTTTTCTATTTTGTGAAGTTTATGGCTTTCTCTTATTACCTTTTTGTATTATTGAGTTGTTTGGCTAAATTAATACTCCCTCCGTCCCATTTTATGTGATGTACTTTGATTTGGCACAAACTTTAAGAAAAATGGAAAGACTTTTAAATCTTGTGGTCCAAAATGAATGATAGAAATTTGTGTGGTTGTAAATCATTTCATTAAGGGTAAAAAAGACATTTCATAGGCAAATTGTTACTTAAAATAGAAATGTGTCATTTTTTTTGGGACGGACTAAAAAGGAAAGTGAGTCATATAAATTGGGACAGAGGGAGTAATAATGTTTAGATATTTGGCGGTATAGTTTACTTGTTTCGTCTTGAACTCCTAGCTTCTTATCGTGTACATTTAGTGACACCCGAGTCATCTGTTTGTGGTCCAGTGAAATCTTATGGGTCAGAAGGACGAAAGAAGGATGGACCTCAGATATCTCCTAGTGACAAAATATACGAGTACATTTTCTTCCGTGGTAGTGATATAAAGGTGAGATCTACTTCTGTCTTTACCTGCTTACTTTGTGTGCTTGGTAATTTTATCGGAACTGGATTATTGTAATTAAAACTTCAAGAAACTGATCGACATCAGTTACCAAGTGGTCAGGGTCCTTTAGAGGGGCAGTGGATATGCAGAAATATTGCTTTGGCTACTCCAACAAATTTTGCCGCTGTACCTTTTATGTAATTCCGATTGCTTTAGCCTGTATGTCTTTGCGAATACGGTCAAAATCTAGTACTCTAGTTTTTTCCATCCAGCTCTTCAGATGCTTTTTGAAGTTTGGTTAAGCAACTAGGATCTTGGTTTTAGTGTATTAATAATTGAAGATGACTATTTCATCTTCATTCTTCTTCCATGTCTCCTATCCTTCTACTATTCTGGAAGAAGTACATCATCTCATGCATGCTTTCGTGAGGAGTGTCCATTGACGATAGAAATCATATGCCAAAGTAACACCAGCTCACAGGAAGACAGAAACCAACTTTTCATTCCATCATTTTTGTTTTCTTTGTAGTTCATATTGACCTTTTCCTGAAACCTACAGATAGCTACCACCTACCATGCAAGAGTAGTTGAATTATTTCTTGTTCAGTGTCTTACATGATCGTTCCTGTTACCTTTTTTTAAAATTGTACTCCTCCAGAGTCAATTTGGCAGTTTATCATTAGAGTGCATGTAATAATAGTGAATAACTACGTAACACGTAGACTCTGCTTGCATCATCACGACACCTACAGATAGCGACCATGCAACTAGTAACACACAGACTCTGCTTGCATCTTCACGACACCTACAGATAGCAACCATGCAAGTGTAGTTGAATTATTTCTTGATTAGTGTCTTACATGGTCATTCCTGTTACATTTTTAAAACTGTAATCTTCCAGAATCAATTTGGAGGTTAATCATTAGAGTGCATGTGATAATAGTCAATAACTACTAAACATGCTGATTCTACTTGTATCTTCGCGTCCAACTGTTTCTAGTTGCTAAAAACCTCTATGACCATGGGTAGGATGAGGTTGGATGTATAGATTCAATAGTGAGAATTCTTATCCCAACAGACTAAATAGTGGCAGAGAGGATGCCTAGTCCCAGTAGCTTCTCGCTCAGCCTATGTTCAAGACTAGCTGGCTAATTTGATAAGAGTCTGCCACTGCTAAAAACATATTAGCTCTACTGTTATCCTCGTATGTACAAGGTATACTTTTAGTTTTTTTTTTCCTCTGAAAAGAGACACCTCAAAGTGAATGCCGATAACCCATACAATATTTTCTGACCACGTAAGATTACTTTACTTACTGCTAAGCTCATACTGTAGCAGTTATTATTTCCTCTAATTGGAAAAGTTGGCACGAGAGTTTATAGATTTTGTTAGCTTGTTGAATTTGTATTTAGGAGTTTAAATGCCACTGCTTAGGGACAGGAGTTAATTTCTTTTCTACTATTTTGCATCCATGGATGCTCATCAGTAGATTCTGTACCTTTCTTTTAAAAAAATGAGACATTGCTATTTTCAGTTGGAGAAGCCTGAAATGTTGTATAGACTATAGCGTATGTCTGATGAAGTACAGCTGAAATAATGTTAGACCCATTCATCTGAGGGTTTTGTTTCTCAAAAAAAAATATAGACTCATTCTGGATTATCTCCTTTTCTTTTCCTTCGTCTCACAGGATCTGCAGGTTATATCTTCACCATCCCCTCAAAGTACAGCAGTTGTTCCTGATGATCCTGCCATAATACAGGTATGTTGATTTTAATATGGTAGATTATCCTATTGTTGCATCATATAAATTTAACTAACTTTGTGAATGTTAATTATTCAGACTCATTTTCCTAATCCAACACCACCAACCATTGGCATGACATCTCCTGATGCTGCACAAGTAGCAGATGTTAGTACCAGTGCACCGTCCATGCTCCCTGTTGCACCTTTCTTATTGAATCTACCCCCAAATCCGTTGCTACCAAGTTCTAACCTTTGGGGCTCATCACTTCCTCCTCCACCTGTAAATATCAGTGGGCCTGCTGTGCCTAATTATTGGCCAGGATTAGTTGGGTCCTCAGGAGGAGTATCTCATTATCAACAGCAACGTTTTCCTCCGCCACCACAAAGTTTGGTTGCATCCCTTCCCATTCAGCAGCAAGCGCAACACCAAAATGTGAATGCATTAGCCGGAGGATCTAGTTTGGCTGCACAACATCATCCATTGCTGCTGCCTATTAGTACTACTTCCCCTAATTTACTTCCTGCCGTGCCGTCTCCGTCTGGGCAATCCAATCCCAGGCAGCCTGCTAAACCGGCTTTTAATTTGTTATCCATTCCAATGCCAAATGATGCATTCCGTACTCTTTCAACTGTAGCAGTGGATTCTTGCCCAAGAACTGTGTCTTCTCTGGAAGCGGAACTTAATGCCAATGCTAATCTGGCTCCAGTGAGGAAAGAACCAAGTTCCGTCATTAGCACTTCCGGTTCCTTTCCAACATTTTCGCAAACTGTGTCATCTATTGTAGACACAAAAGGTGCATCTCTCAGCAATCTGTCAAGACTATCCCTCTTGACACCAGAGGTACAGTCAGGAGTGAAGGATTCCTCATCATCTCGGTCAATGCAAAATCCAAACTTTGATGTATACACTGGTCAAGCATCAGTATCAGAACCTCTGCCATCAGGGAGTACAGAGGAAACCCTGGAGTCATTACCAAAATCGCCAACTAAAATAGTATGGAAGCTTGCTCTCCCTCATTCTCTCCTCCATTCCTTTTCTCATATATTGTGATGTGTCCATTGATGGTAAACAACTGATATTTTAGCTTAGATGTTAAAATTGGGAACCTACTGTTGCTGTGTTTTGATGATATCTTCCCTTTTCTATTTTTTGGTGTTTGTGTGCGTGATTACACTTTGTTTGTTGTTATTGAGTAGTAATTAAATTCTTTAGCCTGTGCAGAAGTAACCAGCTTGGCATTGTTGCAGTTACTTTTTAATGGCATTAGAGAAAATATATTAAAGAGACCCTTAACTGAATCCACCAACATTCTGTGAAACATATTCTTGCCAGGATTACTCACATTTACCATTTTAAAATACTTTTGCTCTAACCCTTAAATAAATGCACATGGATATCATTGTAAACCGTCTTTATGTTTCCTATTTACTCCCCCGGTCCAATTTATGTAGCACTGTTTTACTCTGCACGGACTTTTAAGAAAGAAAGGAAGACTTTTGAAACTTGTGGTCTAAAATAAGCCTTGTACATTTATGTGGATATAAATCATCTCATTAAATGTTAAGTGAGAATTTTAAAGATGAATTGTTTCTAAATATAGAAATGGGCATTCTCTGGGAAGTGTGCTATATAAATTGGGAAGAGGGATTACGAAACGAATTCTGTTATGTACTTAAATATAATTGTTATGTTATTGATTGCATAATTTCCTCCGTCTTCTTTTTATGTTTGCAACGTTATGTATTCCAGTTTCTCACTTGTTGTCTACTGCTGAATTTCATGAATTTTCTATTTGATACAATAATTTGGAGATTCATGTATGCTTTTGCGTGCTGATACCATCCTTTCTTTCTTTCTAGTTGCGTGGATCTACATCATCTCATCACAATAGAAGTTACTTTGCTCAGGGAAGAGATGGGGTAATTTTCAGCATTACTTGGTAGTTTTTATTCTCATTTGAGCCTTCAATGGTGTTGGTGTTTACCTTATGGGTTGTTTTATGTTCATTCAGGCACATCAAGACACATCATCCACTCATCACAACAGTAGAGGACCCGCACACAGAGGAAATGCGGTAACCTAATTGACTTATTTGTGTGCCTAGGGCAAACTCCTTACTTTTGGTCCCTTGCCTCCTCAATGCCCTAAGCCGAAAAAGAGAAGTTTCTATTCTGTATGCATTCTGACATATGCCCTTTTGCTCCTTATAATTTGTTTCAGCCAAATGGAGGTCCTGTTTATGCACAACAAAGTTACAGGAAACATGCATCAGGAAGAGGAAATGGGGTAACTCTAATTAATTAGAGCATGTGATCCATTATTTTTGTCTTTATATGTATTTTTGGCTAAATTAAGTATTGAACCATGTCATATCTTGCCGTTAACCAGAAAGTAAGGAAGTGATTTCCACTTTTCTTGACCTTTCAGCTTATTGGAGCTGCTCTACATTCTCGTCAGAGTAATATTGGCATGGGCAGAGGAAAAGTGGTAATCCAGTTGGCTAGTTTTCCGTTGCTTTTTAATCTTTTCGTGCTTATAATTCTAAAGTAATTTTCATGTTTTTTCTATGTTTCTTTCTGGAATTGGTCTTTTCTCTGATAAATTCAGTATTGCAAAGACTTTCCACTAGTAGTTCATTGTCCCTTTCTTCTGATGACTGCCAAATTTTGGTTTGTCCTTTGATTCTGTAACCTATCTACTTGAGTACTTGTATTCGTCTTATTATGGCCTACCACATTCTTTAACTTATTTTCCACATCGTTTCAGCCAAATGGTGTTCCTCAACACAATCATCGCCACACAGGCATCCAATTTCGGGATGGTGTTACTCAACACAATCATCGCAACACAGGAATTCAATTTCGGGATGGTGTTCCTCAACACAGTCATCGCAACACAGGAAGTCATTTTCGGGGACGTGGAGCTAAGGTAACTATTCTTTTTGCACTTGATCTCTTTGAAATTCTTGTGTGGACATATGACATCCTTGTCAATTCTTTGTAGCTGTATTTCCTTCTCAGTATATTAGTTCAGTTACATTGAGGCATTTAAGTCTTTTTGTGATTCTTGGATTGTGTTTGTTTCGTGTATTTGCAAAATTCTACCTACTTCTCATTTTTCCGAAATTGCCTTCACCATTAACTCACTGTGGAAGTCACTATTGTCAAATATGCCTTTGTTATAGCCCTCCTAGTTCTTTTATCATGGTAAAGCTTGCATTATCTCCTGAGATGTTTTTTCTTGTCATCTGATGAGTAATAGACAATGCGTACTTTAGACACATGAAACTTGGAATTGCAATTAATGTGTTTTGATTTTTATTTTTTGAAAAAATAGAAATAGCTAAATATCCATGACCATGAAGCATGTCAGTTAAATTAATGTCCCATAAATATGCCTTAGCTTGGATGCAAAATTTCTGGGAATTTCAATTTATAAGTCTTCAGATGTAGTAATAAATTTGCCTTCCCATAAATGTCCCATGAATATGCCTTAGCTTGTTTCCAGTATTACATAGTTTGGGGAGTGTTGAATGATGATAATTGTGTTGGCCGGATTTGAACAAGCTGCAGAATGCAAGCCTCTTGACATTCTCTTTCTATCCCATTTTAATACACTAAGGATGCAGCTAGTGAAATAGCCCTTCTGGCTATATTTTCTGTTACTCCGCCCATTTCATAAAGTATTCGCCCCGGTTTAACAACAGCTACCCATAACTTGGCAAACTTTGCCTTCCCCTTCTGAATCATTGGGAAATAGAAAGAGAGTGACCTGCTTCTGATGGAAATATATCCTCTCAAATATCAAAGATAAAACTACTTGTTTGTTTGTTAAGTGTTGACTAACACAATTCTTTGTACTCAGAGCATACTTTTTTTTTTTCCAGAATCCCCTTGTGGCTAAAAGATTCTCCGAGGATTTCGATTTTGAGGCAATGAACGAAAAATTCAATAAGAAAGAGGTATGGGATTTTCTAGGCAGAAGTAACAAAGCTGAATCAGATGAAGGAATCGGGGATGAGAAAGAGATGGATGAAAGTGATGTAGAGGATGCAACAGGGGATGGAAGTGCAAAACATGATAACAAGGTAAGCTGCAGGTGGAAATTTTTTATATTTGCCTTGCCAATTATTTTCTCCATGTATGCCTCAATTTGCTGTTGATAACGTTTTGTTCTACAGCCTGTCTATTGTAAGGAGGACTTCTTTGATTCTCTTTCTTGCCATGCACTTGATCGTGAATCTGGGAAAGTGAAATTCTCCGACCAAAGGAAAAAAGATGTCGAGGTAATCTAAAAAATTTTGCTTTAGAATTTCTCTTTAATTTTATTTCTGACGAGACTTCTTTATGTGTTTTCTAGACATTTGGTGAGATTCAGAAAAACCAACGGGGTCGTGGTCAGGGAGCTCGCATGTCAAGGGGATTTCAACAATCCTACCGTGGAAGAGGATATGACAATGCACGTGGTGGCCGTGGCCAAGGAAGAACTGTTTGGGGTCGTGTCACTTGACAAGAGCTTGTATGTGTACCTGTGAATGGTGTTGAGGAAGTAGACATCACCCGGCATTAGTCATAGTAAACTTATAGTCAGGTTTAACTTAACATTATTGTTAGTTATATATAATAAATAAAGGACAGAAGGGTAGAGTTTACTGCTGAGCACCGAGGGTAAGAACTATTTAAAGATGAGCTATATAGTAGGACTTGGAGTCCGGTTATTGTAAGAGTATGTAATGAGTCAGCTGATTACCCTGATACATAAGCACCTTTGCTGTACTAGGAGAAACAAGTAGTCAGTTTAGCTGCCTTGAATAAAATCTTTCATGAGGTTTTGTGAATAACAAATTATCGACATGAAAACATTTTGCAGTGTCAATTGTGTATTTAACCTGCAGTAGTATTCTGTAAGAGGGTAAGAACTAACCCCCTGGTTGTATTCTTCTACCCTCTGGTGAGTTCTATTAGCTTCTCCTTTACATAGAGAAAAAAGAAGTCTCCCCCTCTTCTTTTTTTTCTTGTATAAAAGTCTAGAATAAAGGAATGAATTGTAGATCCTTGGACAGTCTTACTAACTCCTCAAAGTGAGTGTTCACTACAATATAAGTCATATGAGGACGTGGGACATAAACCAACAAAGAAAGAATAATTATAATGACAAACAAGTAAGAACCATATGCGTGCCGTCACTCCAGTATTAAAAAAGGCGAAGTGATGCGTGATGACGCTTCCCCGCATTATTACCCAAGTTTGTGCTCTTCTCCCTGGCCCTTCGATAGCAATTTGGTACTGGAACAAAATATGTGTGAATAGAGCAAAAGTTGAAAAGGATGACTCATACAGCTAACCACAACCTGTGTAAATTGATTGCTTCAACTTGACCTCCTATATTATAGTGTTAAAGAATTGAGAATCAATATTAGACTCGCAAATTTGACCAAATTAGAACTGTTGGAAACTTTAATTACGTTTATGAGTATCTAAAAATTTACCAAAATTAATTAGGATATTCTTATAACCATTAATTTAAGGTTAATCAAATATTGGGCCCGTGTATCACACGTCATAAAATTGATATAAAGGAACTTCCTTCTCCATTTGTAAGCATAAAGACTCGGTCTACTCTCCATTTTGTGATCATCTGGAGAGAGTAGTCAAAACTCCGTAGCTCACCAACGACCTAAAAGTTGATACGAAAATCGAAGAAAACAGAGGAATTAAACGAATAGCTAAGAGGCATTAAATATATACACAGACATGGATGTAAGAAAAATTGTGGTAGTAGTGGAAGATGTGGAGATAGCAAGAACGGCACTCCAATGGACTCTTCAGAATCTGTTGAGATACGGGGATATAATTACTCTTCTCCACATATTCTCTATCACAAGATCCAAGAGCAAGAAGAAGCTCAGGTTTTTACGCCTCCAAGGTTTCCAATTGGCTCTTTCTTTTCAAGACATATGCAACAATTTTTTCAATGTATGCTAGTGCAACTACTTTAATTTCTATTTTTCTTTGAGTCCGTTTGTATTTGTTTAATTTGTATGTTTCTGATGGAGTATATGATGAGAAGGGTTGTGTTACAGACGAAGACAGAGATTGTGGTGACACAAGGGGATCAAGATGGTGGAAAGATTGGTGCTATGGTTAGAGAAATTGGGGCTTCTACTCTTGTTGCTGGACTTCATGATCACAGCTTTCTTTACAGGTAAATTTTTCATCCCTCTTTTCTTTCTAGGAAATAATCTGCTACATGTCAAAAACAAGAGATAAATTAATATAAGAATTCTCTAATTTGGACAACGTTAAATTGACTGTTGCCCTTTTGGTTCTAAAATCAATTTTATTGCCATTTTGGAATGTTCGGCAAATTTTCTTACCCTTTTAGCTCCGCACTCCTAAAATAAGTGTTCCTTTTATTTAGGTTGGCCATGTCCCACAACCACATTGCTAGCAATTTGAATTGTAAAGTGCTAGCCATCAAGCAACCAACCCCACTGATGACCACAGGGACAAGGACAAGGACCATTTGTTTCCAAGATAGTTCAACAAACATGGACTTCTCACAAGTTGAAATTAATGCACTGAGGTAACAATATGATCATTTCATAATACGAAGCATCTGACTTTTTTATTGACACTTACCTGCTCCATGTACTAAATATATAATTTGTGGTCCAGACAAGTTTTTAAATGGTAATTTATGTACTTTAATTTCCTCTAGCAGGGGATAATATATGCAGAATATCTTGTTTGTAGATGTGGTTTAAGCTAGAAAATTCTCTAATAAATGAAATGCCATATTACCAAACGGATATAAAGTTTTAAGGTAACTAGAGTAGTAGAGTTATAACGAGTTGATTTCTCATATTGTCACTCAACTAATAATTATTATCTCAAAATTTATTTCTTTGTTGAAAAAATTGGAATCAAGAAAAATAAGTGACTTTATTAGATAATAATTATACTTGAGTGACCATTTGAGAATTCAAAATGTATCTATAAGTAGTCCTTTATAAAATGTGAAATTTGTAATCTTTTAAATACTGCATAAAAGGTAAAAAAAATAAGAAGGTGCCATGAGAATGTAAAATTTATGTACACTGTCTATGTACATAAGTTAGATTCTAAAAATGATAGTAAATTGGTTAAATTATAAGTATTAAGAGTATGATTATTTTAGATTTTCAAGGTATAATTATAACTTAAATCCAATTGGTTATGTTTTGCCGGCCAGTTGTTATGTTAACATGAATAAATAAGGATATACAGTTGTATAGAGAAGTAGTGAAAATATAGAATTTTCATTTCAGGCAAAAGATATATATATGGAAAAGGGTCATATTTGCCCCTGTACTTGAACATGGAAATTTGTCATTTCTACTTGAATCATTTTTTCTTGTGGCACCAAAGGTATAGTTTAGTCGTCTCATCCTAGATAAAAATACTAGGTGATTTCTTCTTATATGTGCACGAGTTATCAAAAAAAAAAAAAAGAACTGATTATTGAATTGTGGGATACATATGCAGTTTTCCAGAAGTCATTCAACCAAAAATTCCATACCAAATTTGTCCAGATCGTCATTCTATCATTTGGAGATCAGGAAGATCACGAAGATCGATGGTCAAGAAGAAAGTAAATTCTGAATAATTTTGTCATTTCAATGAGGAAAATCAATATATGTGCATTTTTCTACATTATATTATGTGATGGCAAAAATGATTCTACATTTTATGTTTGACCCACACAACATTAAGCAAAAAGAGGGAAAATGTTATACTAAATTTTAAAAAAAACGAATGTTAGTTTGGGGTATATCATTTAATTTGCCCAATCATTAGCTCAATGAGAGCAGGTGTCTAAGCTTTTGAGTTTGATCAATGATCTATGATATTTCCGTTACTATTACACTATACAATGGCGAAACTGGAAATTGAGTTAAAGAAAATTTAAAATTTAGTATATACACATAAAAAAAATTGACACATTTTATATACATAATATAATTTTTCAAAGAGTGTTCGTTCAACAAGCTCGACTGACCACCCTATGGGTACGCAACTGACACTGTGCAATAAGTTGGTGTTCAACCGAAGTCTTTTTCGTTCCATAAACTCTTACAAAAAACAAAGGATTTATATGGGATATTGAATATAGTCAAATATCATCAAGTAAAAAGGAATAAGAAAAATGTTATATATATGTTGAATTAAAAATATCATCATATACAATTGGAACAAAAAGCGTGTTATTTGTAATGTCATTGATACGAGTAGCTAGTAGTAATTCAGATAAGAAAGAAATTTACTCGCAGACAGTGTTTTCATCACAAATTGAATGCAAGAAATATTTTTTATATACATTACTTTCTATCACTTAATTATCGTTAATTGATCTTTATAAGTTATAACTATCATCACCTTGTAACTATTACTCCATCCTTTAATAAGAGGAATGCCCGGAATATTTAATTTGGTACCCTTTTTCTTGTTACTGATTTATTCTTGTTCCACTTCTGCTTTTTTCACTCTCCGGTTTGCTTGCGTAGTAAAAAGAAAGAAAATGTTTATGGCAGATGGGATACGAGATCTAGGCAAGCCTTTTTTCCAGCTTCGTTAACTTAAAGGCTATATATGTAGAATTCTAGGTTTCACTTTATAATACCAGTCATTAGTTCCGGCTATCGCTCCAAAGTGATAGCGCCATCAAAAGATAAAATGTCAAATAGTCAAACTTCGATATCTAAATTCATTCATTCAAAAAAAAATTCATTCCCTGATCCGTGCCTCTTTGCTTTAACTAAGACTTTTTAAATAGTGACTTGATTGGCCTTCGAATTGGAAAAGATAAGAAAAGCTTGACCAATCCATTCCGAAGGGAAGAGGCAGGGAGTTAATTATAGGTCAATTGGGCTGAACTTGAACAATTAAAGTGAATTGAGTGAATAAAAAACTCATCATTGGTCTGCCCAATAATTACTTTGACGGACATAAACTGAATTAAGATGGGCAAAATTTAATTCACTTCCACTCTTATCAAGTTTTATTTTAATCTCTTATTGGTTGTAGTAACCAAATCTATTTAAAAACTTTAATTACGATTATATATAACATATTAAAAAATATAGACTACATCTCAATTTAGCTAAAAATGTCATTAAATCATTCATAATCCGTCCAAACTTAATTAGACGAGTTGGATGATATATACAGTAAAATCTTTCTAAATTAATATAGGCGGGATCATAAAATATTATTATTTTGTATAGGTATTATTTAATCGATAAATTAATATTTATTCATTTAAAGAGTGTTCGACATCGAAAAAATTGTTTAGGGATGAAATTTCAAAGAATTCGAAAGAACCCACTTGTGAAAACGTCATTCATAAATTTGAGGTCATGATTACTAATCTTGGTTACCGCAATAAAATAGGCGTTAATAACCTATTGAATAGGTGAAAATGATACATGTTCAGAGGTCTAGAGTTTAGAAGAAATTGTGGATATAATTGGAAAAACAATATTGATGATATAGTTGAAGATGATACAATACCTTTGGAACCAGATACGCATAAGGAAACACTTATTACATCTAGAACTCTTCACAATTTTATGGTGCAATTAGAAAAGACAACATTGAAACTTTTGGATACAATAAGAAAAGTTAGAGATGAGCTTCACCTAGATTTAAATTTTAACCAAAAAAAATAAAAATATAATAGAGTCATATTTCACTAAATTGTCTTAAATAGATATATTTGTACTTTTAAAGAATTATTAATTTATTATATTAATGGAATCATATATTTATATAGGGATCTTTTGAAAATAAATTATCTTAATTATCTTATCGAAATGAGTGATTTTTTTCATTAGCCTAAGTTGGGACCGAAGACAATTATTATCTTATCTTAGAGAGACCGATATTAATTTAACGAGGTTTTACAACAATTGACGTTTTATTTGCTATATAATAAACTTCAAAACCTCTTTCATCCTTTCATAGGACCACGTGTGTCCATGCATGTTACATGCAGAAAATTACCAATCTCGCTACACGTGTCATTTAACTCCATATATCCATCTTTAATTAACTTTCTCCAATTTTCCCCTCAAAACTAAACACATTCAGTACTCCACTTTGCCTGCAACAATGGCTGCTCGTCCACCCAATTATTTCTTCAATAATACTCAAACTAGACCACCTCTAATTAGGCCAATTCGCACCTCATTCCTCCAAAAGCTGCTACAACCTCATGTCCCTAATTCCACACAACTCATGGGTTTTTTAACCCTTGTTATCTCTGGAGGAATTTTGCTCCTCCTCACTGGTGTCACTATAACGACCATAATCCTTGGGTTAATTTTCTTCACCCCATTGATCCTTATCACTAGTCCTATTTGGATCCCACTCTTCATCGCCTCTGTTGGATTTTTATCCCTCTGCGGATTCGGCGCGGTAGCAATGAGTGCTGTAACTTGGGTGTACAACTACTTCAGCGCCAGGAGATCAATGGTACACGATTATGATGATACCGCCGATGTGAAGGATTACGCTAGAGAATTTGGTGGATACCTTCAGTATAAAGTCAAGGATACAGCTCCCGGTGCGTAATTTGGGGGAAAACAGGTGGGGATTACCAGACGAGAAATCAAAAATTCAGATAGTTAACCAACTGAACTACTCTGTTCACACCTGAGTAAAATGTGGCATTCACCTCTTCTTTGTGTTTCATTTGTTGTTCTTGGGCTTTTGATGTTTAATTGGAATGTAAAATTGTCCTCCTTTTTCAATCGTGATCAAATTATTGTAACGTTTTCATTTTCCTTAGTGTCATATTTTGTAAAGGAAAAATTATTTTGGCCTATGTTATTTTATCTTTTTGAACATTTTTACCCTTTTAACTAAAAATAAAATAAAAATTAATTTATTTTAAAATAAAAAAGATATTATCATTTTTTATTATATCGATCTACGTTGATTTTTAACCTTTTTATATGACTTTTTGTAGTTTTGTGGAATTTTGAGTTGTTAAATTGAATAAGTAACTTGTTTGTAATGTGACAAAAAATAATAATGAAAATAATACTCCAATATATACTTCTATAATATATTGAGGATATCAAAACACTACAGGAAATAGAAAAATATATTAAATGCATGTCAACAAGTGCATGATTACCAATTATAAAGACAATAATTTTAATTAAACTAAAGGGAAAATAGCTATCTATTATAGAAAATTGCATTAACTAATTTAAAGTCTCTTTGAGGGAGTAAACACGTAATCTAAATACAGTCCCTTCTTTTAATGTTGACCGGGTATGAACGTTTAAGTATCTTTGACTTGAGGGAGTAAATAGAAGTGTCATTTCCTTTCATTTCTTTGGTCTCTATTCTTATTTTTCCCTCTCCCGTTTTGTAAATTTGAATTATAATTCATAAATCAGGTATTGAAATGTTGTAAGTCGTTATATTAATAAATTACATATTTTTTATATATAAATATTTGTGATTATATATTATTATGAGCTTTTATAAACACATGAGTAATGAAGATTTATTTATTAAAAAAAAATAATAATAACAATAACTAGTTATTCTTCAAAATACAATTTTCTAATGTAAACACTGATTTTTTATCAAAATTTCAAATTGAGGTCCCAAATCTTGTGACCAAATGCTTACTTTAGTGTCTATTTGAATTTACTTATTTTAGGTATTTTTAAATAAAAATAGTTTTTAAGCAGTTTTGAAGTGTTTAAGTAAAGTTATTAAAAGTGCTTATAAACACTTTAAAACCAAAATAACAAAATAAGTCACAAATCATAAATTAGGATTGCTAACTTATTGCTTTTGGCATATAAGTTATAAGCCAAAAGCTAATCCAAACAGCCCCTTACTATACATATGTTTTTGGAGAAAATTCTACCACGCGAAAACACTCTTTAATGAAACTTTATTCTTAACAATCGGTAACTATAACCTCACCACTATATAAAAATATACACATACAAATAGCATACCCATATAACAATATACACATACAAATTGCATACTAAAAAATAATTTCGAATTTCACGATTTTAAACATGTAATAGTGATTGACGATAACAGATATTATATTAAATGTTTTTTTTAACATAAATATTAAAAAAAATATTTAATACAATATGTTTTATCTTCAATCACTATTACATATTTAAAATCGTAAAAGTATTAACTATTCCCGTTTTGTTTTAGATCAATTCATTTCTTTGGATCTTTTTTCAGTAGCTTATTAATAGCTTGAAAAATGATCCAAAAAAAACTTGGGATCGAGAAGTAATTAAGAAGACTCCAATATTCATTTCATTTTCTTTATGTCGTTAAGCCTATTAGTGGTACCAAAAAAGAAATGTTTGATTAATTTGAGGGGACTTAATTAAATAAGAATAGTTCTATTAAGAAGACTCCAATATTCATTTCATTTTCTTTACGTTTTTACTCTTTAGGACCTTAATTAAAATAGAAATAGAATTATTAGAAAGTACATTAAGATAACAATCAACTTAGCTGAAATTAATATTTTTACCCATAAATTCATCAACAAATCCTCCAATTAAATGGAGAATTTAAACGACTTAAATTCTGCAGCTTTGACTCCTAACCAAACATCAACCTAACTCCCTAATCATATAAAGAACCCACATAAAAAGCTGCATGATGTTATCACTAATTATCACTTACAGTCCACTAATTAACTGATTAACTCATTTAATTAATTAATTAATTAATCTGAAAATTTTGATGATCCGTTAACATAACAGGGCAAAGGACTACTCCTCGCCGATCTTACCGGCACCTCCGCCAATTGTTTCCCGTTCCGATCATAATAAATCACGCCGGAGAAATCCAACGGCTGGCATTTATCGCCCATCAAAATCTCCTTCTGCCACAGCCCTCCATCGCCAAAATCCTCACCATTTTCACCTTCCTCATTCTTAGCTTTTCTCTTACGCATAAAATTAGTAGCCTTACCGCTTATCTTCGCCAGAAATTTCTTCGATTTCGCTAGTGATGAATTTTCACCTGATTTTTTGGTTTTGTTACTTCGATTAGGTTTCTTCCTCCACATAGCCCAAAAGGAATTCACTGATCCCATTAAGGCGACAACAAGCCCATTCGACGTGGCAGCAGCGGCGGAGGCGGTGGAGCTGATGGCCGAAGTAGCGTTAGGTGGTAGGGGAACCATTGTTAATTTGTTAAGAGTGCTTAGAGGTGTGAGGGGTTTTATAAAAGAGACTGATTAACACAAAATGATGGATTAAGGGATTTGCTTAAAGTAATATGATTTTACTGTAGATTTGAAATTTGAAGGGAAAAAAAAAGGTAATTTATAGGGAAATCTAATTTACTTTAGATTGTTTGGTCAAACTTTATAAAATTAAACTTATTAGGAAATTTATATCAGTTTTCCAAAATAGTTTTGGTCAAACTTATAAAATTAACTTAATCGGAAAAGTATATTAAATTCAAAATATTTTTGATGAGAAATTTACATGTCTTAAACATTTCATGTGTAATCACTCCTTAAAAATCAAAAGGAAAGAGGTTTTCGAATATGATATTTATAATTAATGGGAAATAAATATTTATTCACACTTAATATTTATATGCTAAAATCAATAAATGCTAGACATATATTTTTTTTCATATACAAAATATTTGCTTAATCATTTCTTCTATTTCGTTATGTAATAATATTTGTTTGAGAACGTGAATATTTTTCTAGAAAAGGATTTTTGAATTTTTATTTTAGTTTAAATTAAACAAGTCAAGTGTATTAAAAGTAGAATTATGGTAAAAGAAAATTTTATCAATGTTATTAATTGGACAAATTAAAAATGAAAGTATTCCATGTAAAATAAAAAAGGGAAAGTACCACCACTTTAATTGATAAAAAACTTCAAATGATTATTATTGTTAAACTTAAATCGATTGATAAGCACTTTATGCTAAAACGTATTTACCAATTATATAATTATCTTATATTTTGCGTTAAAAAGACAAATTTAAGATTTAAATTTTATAGAGTTTAAACATATTATGTTTTTGAAATAAAATAATTAGGGCTAGACAAGTTATTTAATATAATTTTAATTAATTAATATATTAATTCATACTTCTCTATAGAAATGTTGAATTCAGACACACTTCTTACATCACACTCCATATACCATTATTTGGAGTAGTATAACAGGACACAAATATAGTCTGTAAAAGGAAAACTTATCGATATATCATTCAACCGAACTTATTGAATAGGTAATCTAATTATATATTTAGGTTTCGCATTAATTTTTTATTAAATTTAACTTTACATTAAAAAATCTCGCATTAAGATATAAAGTACTTTCTAAAAATAATAATTTTATACTCGAAACTCAAATATAAAAGATGAGAAAACTCTCTAACACCTCATTACAACTTTGATTGATTGTTGAATATATATAGTGTCCTCCATTCCATATAATAAAAAGGTCTCTAAATGATTTTATAAAGGTTTTGGTCATTTATCCATTGCATTAAGATTTTAGACTATATATGGATCCTTTCTTATAAATCTAATAATTTTAGTACAAAACTACGAATTCAAACGTAAATGTTATTTTCTCGTTAATGAAATTCATACACGTACAAAGAAGGTAGTAAAAAGTATTACAAATAACTATTTTATAATACAAAATTAAAATAATACTTGAAGATATTGAAGTAAATTACTAAGTACAAACTAGTTGACTCTATAAATATAGTACTCATAATATACATTTTGTATTTGATTAAATATTTTCGAAAAATAAGATTTTCATGTTACGTGTAGGCTGTAGCTTAAATAAGAAACTTATACAAACACATTACTATTTAGAAATTCTTCAAGAAGCAATTATTATATTTTTGTCTAAAATATTCCAAATAAACTCCAAATTAAGAATTGAAGGCAACTGAATTTATTGGTCAGAGAAGTAGTTTCTGACTGCCCATAATGTCTCTATCATTTCATCCAATCATTTCTAAAATTGTTTATTTTGGTCTTTAGATAAACGGATGCGGAAAATATAAATGGCAAGACACCAATTTGTCACGAAATGGCACGAGGAACAAAATGTTGGTTATTTCGAAATTTGTGTGAAAAATTGAGGGTGATTGGGTAATTTCAATAATTTCTTGTAACTAAATTACCCTCAAAAGTAAAACCAAAATCCTTAAAAAGTGTTGGGTCCCATTTCAGAAAATGATTTTCTCTCTTCTTAAACGTTTTTTTTTTCCTCTTTCCTACTTTTTTTTTACTTCTTTTTCTTTGACTTTTCTTTTCAAATTAATGTTTCAAATTTCTCTACTTCCATACTTATATAATTTTATTCATGAAAAATATAAAAATATGAAATCCAAAAAGAAAATATTCATTCAATTTCTAACATTTTAAAATTATTTATTTATATTACTAAAAATAGTTAGATAAAATTAGTTGTTAATTTACAAAATATAATTAATT
>JAJOOO010029045.1:0-20785 GCA_029582685.1 Solanum piurae
CCCCCCCCCCCCCCCCCCCCCCCCCCCCCCCCCCCCCCCCCCCCCCCCCCCCCCCCCCCCCCCCCCCCCCCCCCCCCCCCCCCCCCCCCCCCAAAGATTTGCACATATTGTGGGCAATTAGGAGCTAATTTACAAGAATTCAGTGGTTTTCTCAATTTTTCGTGTGTGTTAGCCCATGACTATTTTGGTGATATTGCTTCCTGATGATTTTTTTTATAAAACCTTTATGCAAACCTCCGTAGAGAATTGTGAGCTATAACATGATCCCCCGGTGTCTCCCACACCGAAAAAGGTTGTCCTACTTGCCAAGGTAAGGACCATGAACTTCTAGCTTAAGTGGATCCACTAGCTAATGTCTATCTAGACAATCATCCTATGGGGGCACATAGGTAAGGGATAAGGAGATTGCTTCTAGAAACCTGACCTCTACTAACGGGAGAGCTTCCATCTTAATATCCTCTCGGTGCTAAGTATAAATCCCACATAATAGTTAATTCTTACTTTTTCTTATTATCCATGGAAGGGCACGTCATCTTGCCAATCCAAGCTAACTCATAAGTTATCCATGTAAAGGTATCATTCAATAACCAATCCAAGCTAGATTTCATTAGGATAGCTCTTAATCTTTGATTCAATTACGTGAGAAGACCTTTCAACCTTAGAATTCTCTATTATGTGAGAAAACCTTTCACAATTATGCTTTCATGTGTATATGAGAAAATCCTCTCAATAACACATCAACATCGTCATCACCGATACTTTACTCTCAAAGCATCCTTAAAACATTTGCGTAGATTTCATAAAAAACATGCATAATTCCATAATTTACCTTTCAAGGTTCAAAACCACTTTTATTCATCAGCATTAAGAAAACATGGGTTAGATATGGATTTCATAATTAATTCATGTAATTCTATCAATACATGCTTTATTTTATAAAACTCTTCCTTCATAATCAAATTCCCACATCATATGATCATAACTTGAAAACATGGGGATTACATGGGTTCATGGGGGAAATCATCATAAAATCATAGTATTTCATCGATTCAAGCACGAGAGATCATAATTCAATCATTTAAATAAATAATCAAGAGAATCCATGACAATTGAAGAAAACCCTAACTCAATTAGGGATTTCTAAATTTGAAAATAGGAGAATTTGGGAACTCCGTGAATGGAAGGAATCCATGGGTGAAAACTATCATACCTTGAAGCCAATTTCTAATCTTCAATGGAAGAATTGAGACTTGACTTGGAATCCTAATTTGAATCCTTCTTCTTCAAGCTTTTTAGAGAGAGAAATATTTGACAGTTCTTCTTTTTCGTGAATTTGAAGAGAATGAAGTGAATGAACTGATTTGGGGGTTAAAATCACTTATATAGGTGGTCTTAGTGAAGGGTAAAACGATGTAGTATAGAGATAAAATAATTAGTAAACGACCCAACTACCCCTGAACTTAACTGCCGACCCACCATCCACAGCCACAACCGACGGACCACAGGACTACGGGTCGTCCTGCACGACCGTTGTTCGTGGTCAGGAGCTTGCTTTAGGGGTCTGGACCACGGACCGTGGTCCTACCAACAGTTTTTTGGTTCGGCTGTGGTTCTATCCCTTTTGAACCCCCTTTTGGGTGCCATCCATGGACCACACCTACGTTCCGTGGTCCCATCCACAGGCTGTGGGTGGCCTCATTGATTGGCACCTAGAGCTTCTAAAAATGTTGTCTTACCCTCTTCTCAAATCCGGGGTGTTACAATATCTCTCCCTTGGGATCATTCATCCTCTAATGAGATTCAAACTGGTACGAAAAGAGTAGGAAAGGAACTAACAACCCAACCATCAATGCAACTCCATCTAAATGCATATAACCAAGGAGGAACTATGGACTCCAAGCTAGGATGTAATCCAAACATCATAAGAGGGGTGGAACTAAATCTAACAGCCCATCATGCATGCAATACACATATCCGAGGAGGAAACATCAACTCCAAGTTAATATTCGAGGAGGAAACATCATCTCCAAGCTAAAACATGCTTATATCATCATATCATGTAGTCTACATGCAATTCATACTCATGTGCACATAAACATGTAGAAATCAATCAAATTGACTCATTTTTATCAAAACTTGAACTTTTCATAAATCATGCATAGAAAGGAAATAATGGAAACATATAAGACAAATGACTCCAAAACAAAGAACAAACCATGAGGAACTCATTACCTCAAGCTAGAGTAGGAGTAGAAGGAAAGAGATAAGGATATCGGAACATAATATTGGCCTCGGCCTCATAAGTAGCACCCACAACGCTTTAACGGAAGCTAATTCTTTATTGCTCAACTTCTTGACTTCCCAGTCTAAAATCTCAACCGGAACTTTCTCATAAGAGAGATTCTACTTAACTCCCAAACCTTCTAAGGGAACTATGGATGTCAAATCCCCAATACATTTCTACAACATAGAGATATGGAAAACTTGATGCACCGATGCCAATTCAATTGGAAAATTTAGTTCATAAGCAACCTTACCAATACGTCTAAAAATATGATATGTGACTATATATCGGTGACTAAGCTTCCCTTTCTTACCAAATCTCATTACACCCTTGATAAACGCTCGAAGTACACCTCATCCAATACTAGGTGAAAGCGATCGTTATCTAGTATAAAAACTAACAAAGAGTGGGGGTCGAACCCACAAGGAGTGGTATAATATGATACGAAATCCAATTAAGAAGTAAAGATGCGATTCTAATTGGTTATAGAAGTAGACATTGTCGAAATCAAACAAAATAAGTCAAAGGTTTTACAACGAATGTAAGATGGGCGTGTCGCCGACTCGACTTTTGGCTCGCCTACTGCTCCTTTTTCCACACCTTCAACTTTCTAACATGCACAATCAACACCCGTCATTCAAAAGCAATATTAAAAACATCAAAAACATGGGTTGCCTCCCAAGAAGCGCCTTATTTAAAGTCGTGGCACGGCGGATATACCAATTTAAGCTTTATTTTTAAGATTGGCCATTGTGTCACTCGGTAACCATCCTTCTGGCCTTGGATTCAAATGAGTCTATATTTGACCGATTTGTGTCTCCAGTTGTTTAATGGAGACTGAGTGAGAGGTCACCGTCTAGTATAGAGTTGAGACTTCATCCTTCATCTCTTTCAACACTTTGTCCGACCCTTCCACTTTGTTGAGAATACGTGAGAGCATATCTTGAGTGCAGAAATTCTCCGGGTCAACCTTTTGATCTTTGGTCTTTTGACCCTCATGGAGAGGTACATATCTCTCCTTGTACCCATCTCTCTCCTTCCAACTTGCATTGAAATCACGCCATTCCATTTCACGGTCTCTCCAACTATCATCACGTTCTCTATTCCACCTTTGATTCCCGCCTGTCCTATGATAGCTCGGACGGAAACCACCACCCTGATTTGCAAGGAAGCTCACTTCCTCATTATTAAAAGCCTCAAAATGTTCCTCTTCGGGGTTCACCCCACTCACACCAACAACATTTACCGCTCTAGTGCCACTTTCCATTACATTTTTTGACAAGAGATCCAATTGGGTCATCATTTTAGACATGTTTTGGTCCCTCTCTTGGTCTTTTTCAATTTGTTCCTTTGTCATCCTAAATGTCAAAGGTGACACTTGATCCTCTCTTGTATACCAAACTCGATTGATTTTGGTCATGTTATCAAGCAACACAGAAGCAATCTCAAATAGCTGCTGCATAATACCACCTTGGACAAGTTGATCAGCCACTCCTTTGTTAACTTAATCTAGACTCTGATAGAAATACTACAGCAATACGTTGTTTGGGAGTCCATGAGTGGGACATTGAATTAGTAATTTCTAAAATCGGAGCAAAGTCTTATAGATTGGCTCACTATCCAAGCGTTTGAAACCTTGGATATTATCTGTCAAAGACATCATCCTCGAAGGAGGAAATAACCTTGTGTAGAATGCTTCAGTCAATTCAACCCAAGTCATGATTGAGTCCCTTGGGAGATCGGCTAACCAATTGGTAGCCTCTCCCATCATTGAGAATGGGAACAAACTGAGCCTAACCGACTCTTGGGATATATTCTTGAATGTGAAATGACCACAAATGTCCACAAAGTTTCTAATGTGGTCGTGAGGGTCTTCATGTGCAAAACCACCAAATAACCCCTTAATTTGCAAGAGTTGCAGCATTGTGCTCGTCACGTGGAACACCACATTCCCCACGATCGGTGGCAGCTGGATGACACCTACACCACCCAAGTGTATATCATTCACATTGGCCTCGTTCATGTTATTCAGATTTCCTATATCATTATTTTGGCCCAGCTGGCTGGCATTGCTACCGTTTATGCTCATTTCATCACATGTTCCAAGGCAATAAACAACAACAAACAGTAAGTGGGTTGAACTATAACACAACAAAAATCACACACCAACTTCAAAAAGAGAATGTAATAACACCACTCCCCGGCAGCGGCACCATTTATTATAAACACTCAAAGTATACCTCATCTAATACTGAGCGGTACAGTACGGAATTCAATTAAGAAGTAAATATGCGATTCTAATCGGTTATAGAAGTAGAAATTGTTGAAATCAAACAAAATAAGTCAAAGATTTGATAACGAATATCAGATGAGAGGTTTTAAGGTGTCAATTAACAACCACAACAATCACTAAAACAGGGGATTAGACAAGTAGGAAGGAATTCTCGGGATGTGATTGATTATAAACTAATTTCACCATATGGGTAATTGAAGTTTATTAATAAAGTGTTGAATCATTGTGGGTAGGCTAGACTATAGGTGCAATAGTTTTCTCTCGAACATCTATTACATTTCAAGCGAGTTCTCTCAAACCTCGACAAGCTGGACACTACAAAATAGCCCAAAACCTTAATTTATCTGCTCTCTCGAGCTAGATAGGTAGGAGTGAGTTAAGATTCACTCTCTCGAGCTGAACCCATAACAACCCACACTGTACAATCATCAATTGATAACCTTAGTTTCAAAACCTCTCTCTCTAGCAAGTTCAAAACACCAAGCTAAAATTGTATTTGCAACTACAATTCATAAATTACTACTCATCTATCGATCAAACCCACATTAAAACATCATTTACATTATTAAGCATTAATACCCATAGGTTAATTAAACAAATAATCACATGATCACACCCCAAGAATTGGGGTTTTAGCCAAGCATCATAAAAAGATAGAAATCAATACTAAAAATATTCTCTATGGTCTGGGTATTACAATCCAAGTTTTTAAAACGATCCCAAATGCTAAAAATCAAAGACCCAATCCAAGTGTACTTAAAAAACCCTTCAAAGTTATTCTCCAAAGGAGAAAATATCAAAGAACTCTCAAAAATGGAAGAAAACTAAAACTGGACTCCGAAAATAAAATTAGGACTTTTAAAACTCTTTTTAAAATTCAATTTATAGTTTCCTAAATTTTAGCTGCAGGGACCAGTGGGCGAGGTAAGTCGGGTGTCGTTGTCACACTCCGAGCCTAAACCCTGGGCGTGACTGGCACTCGAGAACCATTGCTGACCCCAAGTGAACCCTTGGCCTGACTTAACTCATAGTAGAAGACCTAAAGAATTAATACAAGGATTCAAATGCACTTTTAAAACAACTGTCTCAAATAAGATTAGAACATTTAAGGATAAACATTCAAATTAGCCAAAGTGGCAACTCAAGTCTTATAGCAAAACATCTAAAATACAAGACTAAAGAACTCATAACTAGCTGTCTATGAAGCCTCTAAATACTAAGAGGGATGTCGGGACTAGACCCCCGATCATCCTAACAACTGAAATACTAGAAAATAATGTAAAATGAGTCCTCTGGAAAGCAAAGAGGCTTACCAAATGACTCTGAATACTCGAATGGATCAACGAGGCACTAGATGCTGATTCTGATTACCTGTATCTGCATCATAAAAAGATGCAGGCCAAATGGCATCAGTACATTGAATGTACGAGCATGCAAGGGCAAACTAAACATGACATAAACTTGAAAGGAATCTCAAAAGAACACTTACCTTAGCTTCACTCAACTCATGAATACTCCACTCAAATGCGAAGTAAAAACAACAATAAAAGTACAGTTTAAACAAAGCATTAAAAAACAGTAGATGACAACTCAATGTATTTAAGAAATACAATAACAACTCAGTTTGCATATAAAGTAATATAATACTGTGGGAGTTTCTCTAACCAACAACCATCATTATGAGATAAAGTGATGATACAATGTCTCACCCACACTGCCAGAGCTGTCCTATACCTTGTCGTGATATAGAACGCCTAAACTAAGTGGACCCTTTCTACCCACGATGGCTACATGGTTTATGGAGAGTTGAGTTATTATGAACTCATCCCCATATCGGTGCTCAATACTACTCCCAAAATAGACTCAGCTCATATGTTTTAGAAACAAAACTCTTTCTGTGATTTCAGGTAATTACTCAAAAACTAGATTAAAAGCTCTCTTTGAAATCGGCGTTTCCTTTCTTGTTTAAATGTGAAAATATTTCAACTCTTGGGAATACTTAGTTCCCGTATAATATTTTGAAGAAATGAACTTTACTCTTACTCTTTACTCAACTCAAAGCTCAATACTTAAAACAGAGTTAAAACATTTGTAAAAGACTTTTGGAAGGCTCTATGAACTTCTCTTTACTTGACCCTTAACTTTCTTTGAATTGAATTATGGATTCAAGGCTCATGATATCATGTTTATGGATGATTTCATGATGTTTAGACGTACCTTAGAGGTTAGAAATTAACTAGAAAACTTAGGTACGTTACTAGGGAACTCAAACAGAAAGAAGTGGGAAATGGTGGAAGAACTGGTGTCCTTGGCGCTCCGAGTGGTGCAGGGCGCCTCAGGGTAAACTTCAGAAGTTGGGTTGGGGCGCTCTGGCTAGAGAGACGCCCCAGAGCCCAAACTTCAGAAGTTCCTTTGGGGCGCTCTGAGAGGAGCGACACCCCAGCCCCCTCCCCAGGTTTTTGACGCATTTTCTTGCTCAATTTTCAACTCTAAACCTTCTAGATTCGATTGGTTCTTTTCCCAAACACTTAGATTAAACTATATCACCAATATATGAAGGAATGTACTCAAAACCACACCTAATTTCATGAATCAAACTCAAGAAACTTCTCAACAACTTCAATAACAAGAATCCATAAGAATTTAAATAAATTTCATCAAGAACTCATAATATTTTTCTTCAAGAACACAATTACACTGAATTGAATCATGATTGGCGTGTGGGTGAACTAAACCAGCGCTATGTGATCTCATATACCTCATAGGATTGAATCCTTGGTGAAATCCACGTCCAAAAAAGCAAGAACTTGATGAATCTTGAACCTTTCTTCTCCTTTCTCCTTTTTTCTCCAAGCACTAGCGTGTTTTGGTAAAAGCATAAACTTGTCTAATTCTGATTAGACCTTGATTAAACTTCTAAAAACGAAATTAATTAATTGGGTATGGAAAAGACCAAAATACACTTCTAAAATTCGGATTAGACTTTCCTTATCTAAACAACCCAACTTCAAATGGGCATATCTCACTCATACGAACTCAAAATCACGCAAACTCGGCGGAGTTGGAAAGATAATTCAATGATATTTCCTATGGTATCTTATAGCACACCTAACTCATCCTGAGATAGGATTTATGGTCTGTTTAAGTTGACCAAAACTCAAACTTAACTTAACTTTTGTCAAATTTCCAGATTTTTCATTCTTTCCAAAAATGACTCTTTCTAATTCTAGGTCTTTCTAGTTTTTCAAGTAGCGAGGTGTTACAATATCTCCCCCTTAGGAACATTCATCCTCGAATGAGATTACTCTTAGTAGGCTAAGGGTGTAACATCTAACATTTAGCTCAAACACCCAACAAGCAAATCTAACACATTAAGCATATCAATTTAAAGAGAACTAAGAAGAGAATTACTACCTTGATCTGGAATTTCTCCGAGCTCAAAGAGATGTGGATATCTCTTATTCATTTCCTCCTTAGCTTCTCAAGTAGCTTCCTCAACAAACTGATTTCTCCAAAGAACTATGACTGATGCTACTTCATTGGTCCTTAACTTGCGAACCTGCTGGTCGAGAATCTGAACAAGGATCTCCTCATAAGACAAGCTATCATTGATAACAATATCTTCAGTTGGTATGATAAGTGAAGGATCTCCCATGCACTTCTTCAACATGGAAACATGAAATATCGGATGGACCGCTGCTAACTCTTGTGGTAGCTCCAACTCATAAGCTAAATTGCCAATCCTTTTGGATATTTTGTAAGGGCCAGTATACCGGGGACTAAGCTTTCCCTAAATCTCATAACGCCCTTCATGGGTTAAACCTTCAACTATACCCAATCATCTACTTCAAACTCTAACTTACTTCTCTTAACATCAGTGTAGGATTTCTGACAACTTTGTGTTGTTTTCAACCTTTCTTGAATGACTTTCACTTTCTCCATAGTTTGATGAACTAAGTCTAGTCCAATCAACCCAGCCTCACCAACTTCGAACCATCCAATAGGAGATCTGCATCTTCTCCCATAGAGAGCTTCATAAGGAGCCATTTGGATTATAGAGTGGTAATTATTATTCTAAGCGAACTAAATGAGAGGTAGGTGCTCATCCCAATTACCTTTGAAATTAATCACAAAGGACCTCAACATATCTTCTAAAGTCTGAATGGTGTGCTCTGCTTGACCATTTGTTTGAGGATTAAAAGCAGTACTCAAGTTCACCTTTGAACCCAAGCCTTTCTGAAAAGATTTCTAGAACTACGCAGTAAATTGTGCTCCTCTGTCTAACCACCTCTTGAATATACAACTTAGCATAATCTTCTGCTGAATGGGTAGTCTTTACCAGCAAAAAGTGGGTTGATTTTGTCATTCTATCAACAATCACCCAAATAGAATCATGTTCCCTGCGAGACATTGGTAAACCTGTGATAAAATCCATATTGATCATCTCCCACTTCCATTCCGCAAGTTTTATATTCTGAGCCATACCACCGGGCCTTTGGTGCTCTACTTTACCTTGTTGACAATTCAGACACTTAGCAACAAACTCTGCAATGCCCTTTTTCATACTACTCCACCAATAAACTTCTATCAAATCGCGATACATCTTTGTGGAACCCGGATGGATAGAATATCTGGAGCTATGAGCTTCCTCCATGATTATCTCTTGGAGTTCATCCACCCTTGGTACACACAACCTACCTTGATACCTTAATACACCCCTTGTTCAAAAGCCAATAATTTTTGCTTAGGAACATTTGCCTTTAATTCAAGCAAAATGGGATCTTGGTCTTGCTTCTATTTTACTTCTCACACTAATGATGATTCAGCCCCATTCATCACCACTACTCCTCCTTCTGTGGAATCCATTAGTCGAACTCCTAATCGTGCAATTATGTGCACATCTTTTGCGAACTCTTTCTTATCTTCCTCAAAATGGGCGGTACTACGCATAGACAATCTACTCAAGGCATCAACAACAACATTAGCCTTACCTGGGCGATAAAGAATACTCGTGTCATAATCCTTGAGTAACTCTAAGCACCTTCGTTGTCTCAGATTAAGCTCTTTCTGAATAAACACATAATGAAAACTCTTGTGATCAGTGAATACATCAACATGAACACCATACAAATAATGACGCCATATTTTCAAAACAAATACTATGACAGTCAACTCTAAGTCATGGGTTGGGTACTTTCAATTGTTTGGAGGCATAAGCTATAACTTTGTCGTACTACATTAACACACAACCCAAACCAACTCTGGCATCACAATATACAACAAAACCTTGCGTACCTTCTGGTAATGTCAACACTAGGCAGTAGTCAACCTTTTTTTCAATTCCTGAAAGCTTTTCTCACAAACTTCAAACCATTGAAACTTCACTATTTTCTAAGTTAACTTGGTCAAAGGGGACGAAATAGATGATAACCCCCCTACGAATCTTCTATAATATCTAACCAAACCCAAGAAACTCCTAATATCAGTTGGAGATGTGGGTCTAGGCTAATTATGCACTGCCTCTATTTTCTGGATGTCAACTCTAATCCCATAACCGGAAACAATGTGACCTAAGAACGCCACCGACTCAAGCCAAAACTCACATTTAGAGAACTTAGCATACAACTTTCTATCCTTTAGATTTTGGAGAAATATAATGAGATGGCTAGCATGATCTTCCTCATTCCTCGAATTAATTAGTATGTCATCTATGAATACGATAACAAACATATCTAAATAAGTCTTGAATACTCTATTCATAAGGTCCATGAATGTTGCAGTCGCATTGGTCAAACCAAAAGACATAACTAGGAACTGATAATGATCGTAACGGGTACTGAATGTTGTCTTTGGAATATTACATTCCCTACCCTTAACTGATGATATCCTGATATGAGGTCTATCTTAGAAAATCAGGTAGCACCTTAAAGCTGATCGAAAAGATCATCAATTCTCAGAAAAGGATACTTATTCTTGATGGTAACCTTGTTCAACTGGCGGTAGTCTATACACATTCTAAGGGAACCATATTTCTTTATCACAAATAAGACCGGAGCGCCCCAAGGTGAGTCACTTGGTTGAATAAAACCCTTATCAAGGAGATTTTTCAATTACTCTTTTAACTCTGCCGGTGCCATTCTATATGGAGGTTTAGATATAGGACGAGTATATGGAAGAAGGTTTATACCGAAGTCTATCTCTTTCTCAGGAGGGACTCCGAGTAGATCATCAGGAAAGACTTTTGGAAACTCACTCATAACTGGAAGTGACTTAATAGAAGGTGTCTCAACACTAGAGTCATTAACTCAGACTAAGTGATAGACACAACCTTTGGAAACTAACTTTCTTGCCTTAAGGTAGGAAATAAAATGACTGTTTGGCACTTCTGAACTACTACTCCACTCTATAACTGGCTTATTAGGGAACTGGAACTTGACAACTCGAGTTCTACAATTGATGGAGGCATAACAAACATGAAGCCAGTCCATACCAAGAATGACATCAAAATCAACCACGTCTAACTCAACTAAATCAGCTATGGTGCTTTTGTGATTGACAAAAATGGTACAATCACGATAGACTCGCTCAGCTAGAATAGACTCCCCAACAGGTTAGAAACACAAAAGGGCTCACAAAGTTTCTCAGGAAGAAAACCAAATTTCATCGCAACATAAGGAGTCACAAAAGATAAACTTGTTCCTGGGTCTATTGAAGCATAAACATTAAGAGTAAAAACTTTGATCATACCAGTGACAACATCTGGAGAATTCTCTTGTTCTTGACGACTCATGATAGCATATAGGAGATTTGCTCCTCCGCCTGCCCTTGAAGTAGCTCCTCTAGATGCAACTCTGTCTGGTGGAAAAACTAATGAAGATTGGGCTCTATTGCCATGATTCCCATTACCTTTCCGGTTCTTAGGGCACTCTTTCATGAAGTGACCCTCTTAACCATACTTGAAACAACAACAAGTGGAGCCATCACGACACTTACCTGGGTGGTTCCTACCACACTTAGCACATGCAGAAGCCCAATTACCTCCTTGTGCCACACTACCCTAAGACTGCGTTGGTCTAGCTCTGAAGTTCTACGAATTCAATCCATTATACTCACCTTTGTTTCTGGGTGCAGGTGCACTTGCAGATGATGGAGCAGGTCCCTATTACTTTTGCTGAAGGGAAGAAAGGTTCACATTACTCTTTTGTTGTCCAGACTCATTCCATGTCTTAGCTTTCTTGTTCCTAAATTCCTCCATATCCCTCAACTTCTCTTCCTCAACCTGCTGCACATAAACCATAAACCTTGCTATATCCATGTAACCTATTAGCATCATAACCTTACCTTCCTTACTCAATAGACGAGATAGCCCAGCAACAAATAAACTCATCCTACTCCTCATATCCACAACCATCTTCGGGGGATATTGGGAAAGTTGGGTGAAATTCAAACTATACTCATGAACACTTAGTGAATCCTTCTTAAAAGTAAGGAATTCTCATACCTTGGCTTTTCTTAGTTCGCGGGGAAAGAAACACCCCAAGAACGTTGTCTCGAATACAACCCAACTCAAAAATGATGCATCCTCAGCCCTACTCTTCTTCCACTGGTCAAACCAAGTCCTAGAAACGCTCTTCAGTTGATATGCAACTATTTCCACTCACTCAACATCGGCAATGTGCATGACCTCAAACACCTTCTGCAGTTCTCCAACAAAATTTTCTAGATCCTCAGTAGTGCTTGAACTAGTGAATCTTGGAGGATTCATCCTCAAGAACTCGCGGATCTTCAAAGTATCATCCTTTTCCTATCGAGCCCCTTTTTGTTGCCCAACTTGGTTTGTCACAACTTGACTTTTGGATTGCTTCCTGAAATTCATCGTTGGTGACCTCTCATTGAGGTTGCACTTCAAGTGCGTTTGGTACCCCTAGCAGGACGACCTCAGATAGCTCTTCGTGGAGGCATGATCAAATGAAAGACACGCGCAAGCACGAGTTAGAAGGAAGCTTTATAGAGATAAACTCTATCGCACGAAGTGAATATCAAAGAAGTGAAGTAATTTCCTAAATGTTGCAGCATCCTAATTATAGATGTGGCACGCTTCACACCGATAACTAGGACTCTACAGACACGACTTCATATACTCCCTAGGACTCTTGAACTTTATGCTCTGATACCAAGTTTGTCACACCCCAAGCCTACACCCTAGGCGGGGCTGGAACTCGAGAACTATTTCTGGCCCTAAGCGAACCCGTGGCCTAGCTTAACTCATAGCGGAAGACTTAAAGTATTAATACAAGGATTCAAATGCACTTTTAAAACAATTGTCTCAAATACGCTTAGAACGTTTAAGGATAAACATTCAAATTAGCCAAAGTGGAAACTCAAGTCTTATAGAAAAACATCTAAAATACAAGACTAAAGAACTCATAACTAACTGTCTATGAAGCCTCTTAATACTAAGAGGGATGTCGGGACAATACTCCCGATCATCCTAACAACTGAAATACTAGAAAACAATGTAAAATGAGTCCTCCGTAAAACAAGGAGGCTCACCAAATGACTCTGAATGCTCGAATGGATCAATGAGGTGCTAGATGTTGATCCTGATTACCTGTATCTGCATCATAAAAAGATGCAGGCTAAATGGCATCAGTACATTGAATGCACGAGCATGCGAGGGGAAACTAAACATGACATAAGCTTGAAATGAATCTGAAAAGAACACTTACATTAGCTATACTCAACTCATGAATACTCAACTCAAATGCGAAGTAAAAACAACAATAAAAGTGCAGTTTATACAAAGCATTTCAAAATAGTAGATGACAACTCAATGTATTTAAGAAATACAATAACAACTAGGTTTACATATAAAGTAATATAATACTATGGGAGTTTTTCTAATCGAAAATTATCACTATGAGATAAAGTGATGATACAACGTCTCTCCCACGCTGCCAGAACTATCCTATACCTTGTCGTGACATAGAACGCCTCAACTAAGTGGATCCACTAGTCTATGCTAAAAAGCACTAAGGTGGCATCTAAAGAGTATGACCCTTTCTATCCACGATGGCTACATGATTTATGGAGGCTTGAGTTATTATGAACTCATCCCCATATCGGTGCTCAATACTACTCCCAAAATAGACTCAGCTCATATGTTTTAAAAACAAAACTGTTTCTGTGATTTGAGGTAATTACTCAAAAACTAGCTTAAATGCTCTCTTGGAAATCGGTGTTTCCCTTCTTGTTTAAATGTGAAAATATTTCAACTCTTGGGAATACTTAGTTAACGTATAATATTTTGAAGAAATGAACTTTACTCTTACTCTTTACTCAACTCAAAACTCAAGCCTTAAAACAAAGTTAAAACATTTGTAAAAGACTTTTGGAAGGCTCTATGAACTTCTCTTGACTTGACCCTTAACTTTCCTTGAATTGAATTATAGATTCAAAGCTCGTGAATGTTTATGGATTATTTCATGATGTTTACACGTACCTTAGAGTGTTGAAATCAACTAGAAAACTTAGGTACGTTGCTAGGGAACTCAAACGGAAAGAAGTGGGAAAAGGTGGAAGAACTAGCGTCCCTGGCACTCTGAGTGGCGCAGGGTACCAGAGGGTAAAATTCAAAAGTTGGGTTGGGGCGCTCTGGCTGGTGTGGCACCCCAGAGCCCAAACTTCAGAAATTCCTTAGGAGTGCTCTGAGAGGCGCGGCGCCCCAGCCCCCTCCCCAGGTTTTTGACAAATTTTCTTGCTCGTTTTTCAACTCTAAACCCTCTAGATTCGATTGGTTCTTTTCCCAAACACTTAGATTCGACTATATCACCAATATATGGAATCTATTCAAAATCACACCCAATTTCATTAATCAAACTCAAGAAACTTCTCAACAACTTCAACAAGAACCCACAAGAACTTAAAAAAATTTCATTAAGAACTCATAATATTTTTCTTCAACAACACAATTACACTGAATTGAATCATGATTGGAATGTGGGTGGACTAACCCAATGCTATGTGATCTCACATACCTTGTAGGATTGAATCCTTTGCGAAATCCACGTCCAAAAACGCAAGAACTTGGTGAATCTTGAACTTTTTTTCTTTTCTCCTCTTTTCTCTTTTCTCCAAGCCCTAGCGTGTCTTGGTAAAAGCGTAAACTGATTTAATTCTGATTAGACCTCAATTAAACTTTTAAAATGGAAATTAGACTTTCCTTATCTAAACAACCCAACTTCAAATGGGTATATCTTCCTCATAGGAACTCAAAATCACGCAAACTCAACGTCGTTGGAAAGATTATTCAAAAATATTTCCTAAGGTATCTTGTAGCACACCTAAATCATCATGAGCTTGGAGTTATGGTCATTTGAAGTTGACCAAAACTCAAACTTGACTAACCTTTTTCAAATTTCCAGTTTTTTCATTTTGTCCCAAAATAAATCTTTCTAATTCTAGCTCTTTCTAGTTCTTTCAAGTAGCGAGGTGTTATAGTTGCTGACCAGGTTGGCAACGCGCCAATCGCTCCATCTCATCACCAGTCTTCCTTGGATTTTTATCCTCAAGGCTCTGTAACTTTAGGTGATCCAGAATGTGTTGCTGATCCGGTCGGCGATCCGCCGAAGGTGCAAATTCATTGCCAAGTTGACTTTTTCCGCAGGGCTGGTAGTCTGGAAATTTAGGCTGGCTGAAGTTTTCCGAGTGGCTTTGGCCATTATCAACTTTTGTCATCAGTGCAACAAATCAACACTTTAACATCAGTTTAGGGCATAATTTAGGCATTCAAGGACAATAAACTATGAAAACCAAGCCCTAAATGAGTCAAAATCTAGGACTCATCAACCCTTAATGGATGAAATTTTCAAGTAAACCCAATCATGAACATCAAAATTAAGATCTCTTCTTCTTACATCGACATATGTCTTTTGTCTACTTTGAGTCGTTTTCAACCTTTCTCTAATAAGTCAGACTTTCTCTATGGCCTCATGTACCAACTCAGGACCTATTAGGGAAACTTCACGCACCTCAAACCATCCTATAGGAGATCTACATCTCTTACCATATACGGCCTCAAATGGAGCCATATCAATACTAAGTGATAGCTATTGTTATAAGAAAACTCAATCAATGGCAAATGGTCATCCCAATTACCCTTAAAATTGATCACGCAAGCTCTTAACATTATTCCAAAGTTTGGATAGTACGCTTCACTTGCTCATCAGTATGAGGATGAAAGGCCGTACTAAACTTCACACGAGTACTAAGACCCTTTTGGAAAGATTTCCAAAATTGAGAAGTGAATTGGGTACCACAATCGGAAATAATGAACAGAGGTAGTCCGTGCAACTTTATCATTTCTCTCAAGTACAACTTGGCATAGTCCACCGCCGAATAGGAAATCTTGATGCGAAGGAAATGAGTCGATTTCATCATTCGATCTACTATTACCCAAATAGAATCATGTTGTCGCCGGGTGCGAGGCAAACCTATAATAAAGTCCATGTTCAAATCTTTTCAGTTCCACGTAGGAATGCTAATATTTTGGGACAAACCTCCCGATTTCTGATGCTTAACTTTCACTTGTTGGCAATTCAGACACTTAGCCACAAATCCTGCAATATCCTTCTTGATCCTATTCAACCTGTAGACCTCCCGCAAATCACAATACATCTTTGTGGCTCCCGGGTGAATGGAATATCGCAAACTATGGGCTTCTGACAAGATATGTTCCCTCAAGTCATCAACATTTGAAACACACAAACGACCTTGATATCAAAGTACACCATCCCCCCAGGAGAAATCCTCAACTGATTTCTTAACCACCACTTCTTTCAATTCAACCAAAATTTGATCAAGACTTTTCTTGGTTTTCACATCCGCTGCAAAAGACTATTCTGAGCCGATGTGAACCATAACAACACCCTTGGTAGAGTCCACTAACTGAACACCTAATGAGGCCAATCTATGAACATCTCAGACCAACTCTTTCTTACATTCTTCAATATGAGCAACACTACCCATAGATAACCGACTAAGAGCATCCGCCACCATATTTGCCTTTTCGGGGTGATAGAAAACACTCATATCATAATATTTCAATAACTCAAGTCACCTTCTTAGGCGAAGATTTAGATCTTTCTGATTAAACACATATTGAATATTGCAAACTCTTGTAGTCGGTAAACACATCTACATGAACTCCATACAAATAATGCCTCTAAATTGTTAGGAAAAACAATCGCCGCTAGTTAAAGGTTATTGGTAGGATAATTCTTTTAATGAATCTTAAGTTGCCTTGAGGCATAGGTAATAACTTTCCCATTTTGCATAAGTTCACACCCTAACCCAATTATCGAGGCATCACAACAAACGACAAAACCATTTGTCCCTTCCGGTAAAGTCTACACCGAAGCAGAACTAAGTCTATCCTTCAACTCTTGAAAACTCTTCTCACACACTTCGGACCATATGAACTTAGTCTTTTTTGAGTCAAATCCTTCAAAGGAAAGGCAATTGAAGAGAATCTCTCAACAAACATTCTATAGTAACCGGCTAAACCCAAGAAAATTCTAATATCCGAAGGGGATATAGGTCTAGGACAACTCTTGACCGCATTTGTCTTCTTAGGATCTACCTCAATACCCTTACTTGAAACAATGTGACCAAGAAAATCTATGGACCTTAACCAAAATTTACATTTTCTAAACTTTGCAAAAAGTTGTTGGTCCTTAAGAATTTGCAACACGGTCCTCAAATGATCAATATGCTCATCCTTAGTTCTCGAATAGATCAATATATTATAAATTAACACAATGACGAATATGTTGAGGTATTGTCTAAACACCATATTCATCAAATCTATAAACGCTGTCGGAGCATTAGTCAACCCAAATGACATTACCAAAAACTCATAATGACCATACCAAGTTTGAAAAGCTGTCTTCAGAATATCATTTTCCTTCACCCTCAATTGGTGATAACCCGATCAAAGATCAATCTTAGAAAAGTAACCCGCTCTTTGAAGTTGGTCAAACAAGTCATCTATTATTGGAAGATGATACTTATTCTTAATGGTCACCTTATTCAACTAACGATAGTTAATACACATACAAAGAGAACCATCTTTCTTCCTAACAAACAAAATGGGAGCACCCCATGGAGAGATACTCGGTCGGATGAAACCCTTATCCAACAAACCATACAATTGTTCTTTCAACTCCTTTAGTTTTGCCGGAGCCATACAGTAAAGAGGAATAGAAATAGGTTGTGTATCTGGTAGAATGTCAATACCGAAGTCTATTTCCCTTCGGGAGGAATACTGGGTAAATCATCTAGGAATACTTTCAGAAAATTATTAACAATGGGGACTGACTCATGAGTAGGGGTTTCGGAATCCATATCTCTCACCCTAACTAGATGGTAAATGCAACCCTTAGAAATCATCTTGCTAGCTTTAAGACAAGAGAAAAATTGACCCTTTGGCATAGAGTTTCCCACTTTCCACTCTAGGATAGGCTCATTCGGAAACTAAATTTTGACTACACGAGTTCTACAATCGATAGAAGCATAACATGAATGCAACAAATATATACCAAGGATAACGTCAAATTCTAGCATATCAAGCTCTACGAAGTCAACAAGAGTAATGCTATAGGATAAGGACACGGGGCACTTTCTATAGACCCTCTTAGCCACAATAGAATCACCAACAAGAGTAGATACAAAAAAAAGGATCTAACAACACATCCGGAAGAACATCAAACCTCATAGCCACATATGGCGTCACAAAAGACAAAGTAGCACCGGGATCAAGTAAAGCATAAACATCAAGTTGGACAACTTTTAACATACCGGTAACCACATCGGGAGAACCCTCTTGTTCACCACGAGTCTGAACTGCATAGAATAAGTTTTGCTTGGAAGCATTGGGACCCTAACCACTAGGCGGATCTTGCTTACCTTCTCTTTCTTTATTCATAAGCATCGAGAAATCCCTCATTTTATGACCACTCATACCACAACTGAAGAAACCATCCGTGTCGGCTAGGCACTTACCCTAGTGCTTTTTTTCACACTTAGTACAAGTAGACATGGGCAATAAAGATCCACTACCATTCCCTCATTGAGGCTTAGGGTTAGACACCCTATCTTTGTTGAACTTAGGAGAAGCATTGAAGGAACTTTGATCGGAAAACTTTTGTCGAAACCTAGGACGACTATGTCTATCGAACCTTCATCAGAGAAATTACCATCATGGGTTTTAGCCCTCTTTGTCTCCCTAGAGTTTTCCTTAAGATTCTCATCTTCAATCAATTGTGCATGAACAATGAGACGAGAGATGTCCATGTCATTAATAAGCATAGCAGTACGACACTCTTTAACCACCATTTCGTACACACCCAAACAAACTTAATCATCCTTGCCCTTGAATTAGCAACCATTGTTGGAGCATATTTAGACAATTGTGTGAACTTTAGAGCATATTCCCTCACACTCATACTTCTTGTCTTTCCTCATCTCAAGGGGAAAGAACCCATCAAGAAAAGAGGCCTTAATCTTCTTCCAATCTAGAGGATCCGCATCTTCCCTTCTCCCTTCTTTCCATTGGTTGTACCATATTTGAGCCACAACCTTAGGTTAATAAGTGGCCAAATCTGCCTTTTACAGTTTCATGACCCAGGGGTACACCCTAGATGTAACATGGCGTACTTGACCCCGAAGGGGTCTCATACAAGCCCTTAACATATCATAACATAAGATAATAGAAAAGTATGGAAATTTTAAAACTTTATCCATACAATCGGAGACTTTTATAAAATCAAGGGGAAGTCTTTCTATACTTTGTCTCAAAACATCTAATAGATCTTTGAATAAACTCTTGGGACACAGCCCATACAATAGTCTCAAACATAAAGAAAAGACATTAAGGAAATGGTAGCTTTATCCTCGATGCTATGAGGACTCACCAAGTCTTCAACTTCTTGCTCCTTAGAAACCTATCCTCAAGAATGGAACTCAAATTGCTGAACCTTACATTTGATTAGAATGTAGGCAACAGTATGCGTTAGTACAAAATGTACTAAATATGACAGCTAGCATTACATCATAAGAGCATAACACAAGGGTTAGCCAACATAAAACATAAGTCATAAACATAAGATATTCTTCATGAAACATAAAGTATAAGCATAAGAGATACTAACATAATCATAATCTCTAACATAGATATAATGTAAGCAGTAGTCATCATAAGGCATAGTCCATATACACAGTCAAGTCTTAGACTTTCATATCATAAGAGAACCCTCATAAGTAACCTCCAAGTATACTTGTTCAATGCATGGATAGGATCCCATAATCCCATACATGCTAAGTATCCCCTTTGGTCATCATAATCATACTTACCATCATAGGATCTCATCCTTAGCATAATCCTCATAACCAAGGGAATCTCTCACCTTTAGTCAATCATAACATAACAAGGAAGGCAACTATATCACAATCCTATCTAAGCATACATCACATAAGAGAAACACTTCATGAGTCACCTCAAGGCAAGATTGTGCCATGCATGAATAAGACCCCATAATCTTACCTATGCTAAGCTAGACACTTTAGGTTTTTCATTCATGTTTATCATCTCTTAGCCCCATAGACAAGGGGAACCACCTCTAGTCATGCATGTATTGGAGGGGCCTTTCAAGCTACAATCCAAACTAGTCATGCTCATGTTCATAAATGCAAGGGGAATCACGTCAAGGCATACATGTTTAGCTCATCATAAAGGACAAGGGGAATCACATCAATCCATACATATCATGGAATCATAAAGACAAGGGGAATCTCCACAAGTCATACATATTAATGAATCATAGGTATTTGCCTCCATGTTCCTTTTAATGAGATATAAGTATTCACCTCCATGTTCATTTTAATTAGCTATAGGTATTCGCCTCCAAATCCATTTTAGGGTGTAATGTAGGTATTCACCTCCATATCACCACATAAGGATCATATGTAATCACCTCCATGATTGACATAAAGGCTAATGGATAATCATCGCTTGTAACACCCCGTATCTGAAACAGACCAAAAATGCAGATTTTGAGAAGTTGCAGGTGCAACTTACGGTCACCATCCACGGACCGTAGATCAGACCACGGTCCGTGCTGGTGGTCCGTGGTTTACCACTGCAGCCCCTC